>PVJO010003646.1:0-120025 GCA_004026905.1 Hystrix cristata | reverse complement strand
ATAGTAAAGTAAAAACAAAAAGCTGTTCATTTAACCTTCATATTCTGAGGATTATCTCTAGAGACCATTTCATCTCTGAATGAGTTTTATAAAGAGAAGCTTCAAATTTCATTATTTTGTCAATTTTTTTTCATTATATAAGAAGCAGGCAACACTAGGAATAGCTAAGTATTTGAAAAAAATTAAACCATTTTTGTAGAACACTGAATCTTGAGTTTTTAAAATCTTTCTAGATTATTTTAGATTACAAACAATTTTGACTTTTCCCTTTCCTCATTGCTTCCACAATTTTTCTTGATTACTGATCTGTGGATCATTTCACAGTCCTCATTTCCTCTGTCCATTTCTTCATCATTGTTTATAGTGACAATATTTTGCATTTAAATTCCCTATCTTCAAATTCCCTAGCTTGTTTGCTCTCCACAACCCCCTCAAGAAGATTTTATACCCAGACTGACAATCATTCTTCCCCAATTTCTTCCTATCTTTCATTCTCCAAATCACACCAACTTAACGTGACATTGGATTGCTTTGTTGGGTTTTGATATAGAAATAGGGTGTGGCCTGACCTGGCTGGGAAGATGGACATGACCTTGGGGAGTGGCCTTGACCTGACATCAGCCTGGGGCGCAAAATTCCAATCGCCCCTCTTCTCACAGGATCCAGAAACTCTCAGGAGAACAGAATCCAGATAAATATGAATGGCACCACGAGAGAGTTCGCTCTCTTGCCTCTCTCGCACCCTCTCTTGCCCCTCTCTCCCAGCTCTCCCTTCTCTCTCCCTTTTTGCCTTGAGTGCTTGCCCTCTTGCCCCCTGAAACCCCTTAGCTCCCTGCTCCCTAGTCTCCCAGGCCTTTTCAGATTCCTAACCACAGCATGGGCTAGTTATTTTACCCACCTGGCCAAACCAATCTCCCTTTTGTTACTTAAATAAACTTTCCCAATGCCCTGAAATTCGCTCCTGCAATTCATTGCCCACGTGAATAAAGAACCTGGAGATATATTTTCTGAATCCCCCTTCCCATCCGACAACATTTTCACTTACAAATGTGAAAGCAATAACTACACAAAAATTGTATTAATTTTTTTTCAAATACCTACTGACTACCTACTTTGCTAATTGCTGAGCCCACAAGGATGACAAGGACACCTCATTAAGAAACTCATTAATGAGAGAGAAGCCAAGTGAGATACAGCCACATTTAGCTCTGATAAGGCAACACAGGAAAGGCAATGAAGATGAAGTGTCTGGGTAGGATCAAGCTGGCCAAGTTTTGAAGTATGCCTGTGCACCCCTTACAGAAAATGCACCCATTTCTAGTGCATGCATTCATGTTTTTGTCAAATGAGTGCAAAATTTGATCATCCAGAGATAGCAATTAACTTGCTTTCCACTACCTGGATTTAGTGCTTTTCTTTTCGACAATGCCCTCCATCAAAATTTGGATGGCTATGGTAGAACTATTGGTGATGTGAAATAAATACATAGGTGAGTATGTAGATATTGTATTCACGTATGTTTTATACACAGAGATGTCTGACATCATTACAAACATCTGCTTTCTTAGTTGAAGGATTTCGGTAAATGCTACACCAAAAAAACTCTCTTGTGTTGTGCTGATTACTTCGAACAGAGAGCATTTAGGCTACACTTAGAGATTTTCTTTGAGTTTTCCTTATCTTCTAAGAGATAGAACCTCCCAAATTAACTGAATTATCAGCAATACTCTACTTGAGGGTTTTATCAAACAAGGAAGATGAACTCTCATCACAGGACAGCAAAACTAGATGCCAGTATCACAACACAAATTTTGTAATAATTATCATCTACTTTTCCAAGAGTCCTTTCATCTTTCCTCACCATCATTTAATATTCCCTAAATTGCCTATACCTCCCTCCACCACTTCCTGTTGAAGAAGGTGTATAAAACCCTAAATTTCATTAGGTTTTGGGTATTCACCATTTTTTTTTTTTTTCTGTAATGCCTGGTACACACAATACCTATCTTTTCTCCTGTTAATCTGCTTGTTGTCAGTTTATTTCATAGACTCAAATACTTAACCTTCGAAAGAGTAGAAGGAAAGTAATCCTTCCCTACAACTTGAATTGTTTTCTCTTCATAGTTCTGAAGGTACTAAACCATGATTTTACAAGTACTTTGAAAAAATGGGCTGCATTTACTGTGTTTAACTTGGATGGAAGCAGCATTCATGAAACAGGACACGGTACCAGAAACAACAGTAAATTAGTTTGTGCTGACTTATCCCTCTTCTGATGAAAGCCGTCACGTTTACCTTTAAGAATGTGCGAAATTATTGCAGATGATCCCTCTAAAATAGGCTGCTCTGCTTTGTTTTCACAGGACTCGTGGCCTGACCACTGAACTCTATTACTACCTGGCACTTAGAGAGCAATTTATGAACAGGAGCTATGATTTTTATTATAATATTTAATGTAGCAAAAGTGATTTGCATTATCCTATTTTATAGCACTAATATGACTGCTTTGTAATTTGGAAATGTGTTTGATGTAGGGAGGATAACATATTCAAGGAGCCATATAAACAGTGATTCTGTAGGGACAGGGGTCCCCATAGGTAGGGAAAAGATAGGGTAAAGGCCTCATTAGACTTAGAAAGCCAGACAGCTATAATCAAATAGGAACATAAAGGCAGCCAAATTCCAACAGTCAGAGAGACAAAGGCAAAGAGACTGGTTTCGGGAAGGTCCCCAGGTACTCTGATTAACATAAAGAAAACAAACTCTCCCTTTTGATTCTTAAATCTCTGCATTACCTGGCCCTAAGCCACCCACCTGTATTTTCAAAGAAAAGTCACATAGCTATGAGAAATCGAGGCAGAGATAACTGATAAGCCCAGAAGCCAACCAAATTCCAAAGGGCTGACCTAAGGAGAAAACCTCAATAAAAAGGGGCTACAACGAAGGGCCCACGACTATTTCGAGTATTTTACTTTTGAATGCTCCCTACTTGTTAAGTAGCTATGGTCTCCTTTTTCCCCTTTTTCACCACTTTTTTTTTTTAATTTTATTTTAATGGTACATTTTCGATGTACATATTGATAACATTAATCCCTGGGGATTTGTACCTGTACATGATATACCTTTTTGCTTCTTTTTTCCCATTCCCCTCCCCTCACCCCCTCCTCCCTCCCTATTTACGAAAGCTTTGTTTCCATTTTTTCCTTCCATTTCTTATTTCTCTTGTCCCTCTGTTCCGTTCCCCCTCCCTTGTTCCCTTTCCCATTTGGACATTTTCTTCCCTTTCCCAATATATTACATTTTAGTCTTTATTTACACTTCACTTTCTCACACCATTTTTCACCACTTTTAAATAAATTGTCCTCTAAATAAATTGTTTTCTCTTAATTTAAACTCGGTTTCTTTAATTCTTTACTGTAGCTGGGTTTACGATCACCAGGAAATACATTTTCTAGCAGGACAGCAGCTCACAGTCCACCTCCGGATGGAACAATTCAAACCTTAACTCCATCATTTACTGTGCAGACTTGAAGAGATAACTAATCTTTCTGAATTTCAGTTTTATTATAGATGACCTGGGAGTAGTAATGCTTCTCAATTTGATTGTAAAAATTAAAGGCACTAAGAAACCTGAAGTGTTCAGGAGAACATCTATCAAAGAACAGGTGTTAAATAGTATCTATTGTTACTAAAATTACCTGTTTATGCCTATCTTCTCCATTGAACATTGGTTTCTTAAAGATAGTTTCTTAAAACAGACCGTTCCACTTCTTCATCTTGTTAACCCCTGAGACAGTCAAAGTGTCTGGCTCAGAAAGGCCTTCAAAATTTAAAAGAAAATCTACTGGGAAGTAGAACATCAGGTATACATACTCTTAAATGACTTAGCAGTCATTATTTTAATATGGACATCCTGCATGAGGCCCCAACAGACCACACCAAAATGGAGTCATTTCCTACTAAAGTTCCATATGGCTCAGATGAAACTAAGCAGTTTATCTGACCTGCAGAACAATCAAAGAGATGACAGCCAATTTCCAGCACAAGGAGCTCCCCTCTGCTTTCATCCCCAAAAGTGACCTGAAGGAACCTGGTGTTAACTAATCCACACTTTTTACTGGTTCCTTGTTCCTGCTCAAGCAACTTTTAAAAAAATTCACTGTTCTGCTATGTTCACAGAAGGTCTTTTCTAAATCTTTAGGTAAGATTTATGCCTAATTCGTGAATTGCTAATAAAGTGTAATTAGATCTTTAATGGAAACTAGCTGTAATTTTGTTTTTGCACAACATGTACATATATTCATGTATATATGCACATACACACATATTTTTTCTTTCGCATATTATTCACTTTCCCAATAATTTAGAAACACATTTTGTATCTTTTTTCTAATTCAACATCTTTAGCTATTATTATGTTCCACTGATTTTTTTTTTTTTTTTTTGTGCTAGGGCTCAAACTCAGGGCCTTGTGCTTGCTAGGCAAGCACTCTCCCACTTGAGCTAAATCCCCAACCCCTCACTGACGTCTAATTATGTCTCACTAATATCTAATTTTGCCCCACTGATGTATTTGGTAAATTTTACTCTAAGCATGGGAATCTCAAATAGTATAACAAAATAAATAAAAAAAGAAAGAAGGTAAATTATAGAAATATACTAATAGAATAAATGGAACAATTTCTAAAATATTTAACTGTTTAACTTTAGGTATAAATTACTTTAGGCTTCTTGCCTAACTCAGCCACACTGCAGCTGCATCCTCCTTTTAAACTCCATGTATGCTTTAAAGGTAAAACACCTTCCCACTGGCCTTTAAATTATGTTACAATTATTTCTCTGTATCCATGGCATACTGCAATATATGGCAACACTTTGCGATAAAGACTTAAACAAATATGTAGGACTGCCCCAGCAAATGTGGCAGAATATTAAAGATTGTATCTTTTTGGCAGCTCTTCATCAGGGTACTGGAGTTCAGGAGGAACTGGAGGCTGATCCCCATTATGTATCATCGGATATTGTCACAGTCACACTCTACATCTGTCTCACAGAGCCGACTAGAAGAGTAATTACTGCTGAGACAAGCCTTTTCTGGAATATATGCAATTAATTCTCCTGAAAATGAAGGAAAGTAGCCTGACACTTTAATAATGTTTAAATATACCTAATCTATTTCTTTTCTGTTCCTAATGTTTCCTAAATAAGAGAAAGAAAGAGGATTTGAAAGTACTTACAGCTGTCTGTTCTTATGTAAATCATCCATGGGGCTGTAACATTCTATCTCAAAATGACTGGCATTAAATAATACTATAAATTATAACAGAAGGGAGTGCAAGTGGGGAATTACCCTTAAGATGAATTCAGGATATGATTTTCATGCACAGGAATGTTTCTCTTATCAAGTAGGAATTACTCTGTTATTAAAGCGTCAACGGTGTACGATTTTATTCAATTTGAATCCTGAACATTTTTTTAAACTAAAGCAAAATTACTCCTCTCTCCAGATTTTTGAGAAAGTACTATTTAGCTAGCCATATGTATTTCTTCCTCAGTTTTTGTTTTATTTTTAGCTCCCTCTTTTTATTATGCATAGTAACCTGATTATACATAATGTTACAGTTTCAGTTTTTCAATTGCTTTCAATTTTTCAGAAATCATCAATTCTACAAGCTCCTTTATGCAGTTCTATGCTTTGCTATTCAAATGCTAACAAATGAGCAGAGAGCTTAACTTACATTAAATAAAATAAATGGTATTTTGAATGGCTGTGGAAAAATGTTTATGTGTTTACTTACACATAAGTAAGAATATAATTTTCAATATTTGCTACAATGGGAACAAAGAAATTTTCATAAAACAAAAATGAACATCGTTTTTTAAACCTCTTTTATGTAACTTGATTTCTTGAGTTAATCTTTACAGGAGGAAGAGGTGTCCAGCAAAGTCACATACCGACTGTGTTGAACACCTGAAAAGGATATTCAACATTTTTTTCACTATAAGAAAAATTTACGATTTAATGATAGTTATGTAGGGACAGGGGGATATTAAGCAGGGCTAGAAGGAGAACCCTCCCTCCCCCCCGAGAAGAGAAATAGGACACTTTATTAAGATCAAAAACAGGTTGCACCAACTTCTGTGGTTAATGCTGTCAGCGATGATGGCAGTCTACAGTCACTTGTGGTTGACACTGCCAGCGAAAATGACAGCCTGTGGTCACATTTCCTCTCTACACTATACCTTTAGAAGACTTTCTTTACAGAAGTCAGAAAAAAGAAAGCTTGACCCCAGACTCTGGAGAAAAGTCCCCAGAGACCCTTCTCCATGTTCCCTAGTAAAGAGCCAATTGACCAATCAAGTAGCGACACCCTCAGCTGAGAAAGTCAGGGTGAGCCCCTAGTCAAGACCTATAAAAGCTGTGTAATGGGCCTGTGCCCACCAGGGGCTCAGTTTCAGGAGCCCCTGCTTCTCTCTCACTGAGAGAAAGCAGCTTTGTACTTCCGTTTACTTTATTGAAAGTTAATTTCGCTTTGGCACTTTGGTCTCAATCTGACTCTCCTTCAACCTTCTGCATCAGAGCAGGAATCGGGCTGGGTTGGGCACCACCTCGGTGCCTGGCACTCCCACCGGGGTGGTGGGACCTCCCCAAGACCCCCGGGGATCGTGTCAGTTATGACACTGAAAGAATATTAGCAACGTCCACAAAAGAAATGCAACTAGATAATAATTTGTTTTATGGAACTCTATAGATATGAGGTAATTTAAAAAGTAGTAAGTTTCAATAAACGTAATATGGGTTAGAAAATACGGGAGCATGTAACAGACGTAATCCGGGCAAATACTGAGTCATGCTCCATGTGCAACAGAGCCTTCACACTGAGCTACATTCCCGGCCACTTTTTATTATTTTTGAGACAGTATCTAATTAAGTTGCCAGTCTCCCAAACTGGCCTGAACTTGCCATCTTCTTGTCTTGTCTTCCTAGAGTTCTGGGATTACAGGTGTGCACCACTACACCTGGCTTTATCGCTTCTTTTTAAATACAGTGTTGAATACATTAATACTTAGTACCATACAGTTTAGAAACAAAAACTGTGTATAAAGCTAGCTAGAAAGGTTCTGCACTCACAAATTTAATTCTCTGCAGGAGAGTTTATATAGCTGACGCTCTCCAGATGTTTTATCTGGATAACTAGAAGTTCTTCTAGTTACTTTCTGTTTAAAAATCTATTGAAAATTTAAAGTCAGTAAAAAAACATTAACAACTGAAATTAAAAAAAAACTTGTATGTGTGTATAAAATATAAAACTCACTCATAATCTAGAGTTAGAATTCATACCCATAAAACATCTTTTTAGGAAGGACTCTCATCACTGATACTTTCACAATTTTGGCCCATAATAGTGGTAAATATAGATGAGTTTTCCAGTTTGATTATTGTTTTACATGCTCTACAGCCATTTCACCCTCTCACTGTTCAACTTAGAAACGCGGTAAAGGAAATGATAGCTTGCACTACCTCTTGACAAGCATGTTAGCAAACAGATTATGAAGGTAAACCTTCAGAACTGTTTCTGTCTTGCTCTTTAAAAATGTTTATTCTTTTAATAAGGGTTATATCAAAGTGTTTATTCTTAGAGCCAATAAACTTACTTCTTCAAAAATGTATTTTCTTTTTTAGAGACCCATTTAAACTTTCCTCTTATGCAGAAATACATATTTTATTTTTAAAATATATTGTTTATTTTTAAAATACACTGTTAAAAGCTCTACTTGATGACCTTTACTCAGATCAACTAGAAAATGAATAAAATTGTCCGAAGGAAAGAGTTTGCATGGTGGAGTTCACAAAAGTTCAGAATAATAAACTATTACCAGTTCATTTTTTTACTAATATAATTTTTGATAGTATAAGTGAGGTGTCCAAATCACAGAATCATAAATTCATAGCATGGGATATGGACCCAAATTAGAGCAGTTACAATTTGTTCCTCATAGCCAAAAGACGCACTAAAATCATATGTATTCTGTAAATTATCTTTTGCCTACTTAAAAAAAATACTTCGAATCAACCTATAAATAAATGCCGAATACACTTTAATTTCCAATGTTGTATAGTGCATACTTTTCAACCCAGGTGTGAAACCATTTATAAGGTTTCTGAAACCACTTATAAGATTAATAATCACTTCCAAGACAGTATCCATCCCACAAACACGAGGATATGTTTCACCATCAGTGTTTATGACAAAACTCTCAGATTTATTTTAGCCACATGAAGATAATGTTTACAATGTCCCTCAGTTTCATACTAGCAATAAAATTACAGGGCATTCTTCAACATGACCTTCACTAGGTAGCTGAGAAAAACTCTAAAAGATTTTCAAAGCGAGAAAAATATTGCTGTGCTTTGTATCATTATGTTTAATAAAGTTAAATGTACATTCTACATAACTTGTACCTCCACAGTTTCTGATTAAGTATGCATGAGCTTGGGCTGGGGATTTAGCGCAGTGGTTAGAGTGTTCGCCTTGCAAGCACAAGGCCCTGAATGCGATCCCCAGCACCAAAAAAAAAAAAAAAAAAAAAAAAAAAAAAAAAAAGTATGCATGTGCTTAGTCATTATGCTTGAACTTTTGATCTCAACATATACCTTACATTAAATATCGTAATAAATAAAGAAGTAAAATGCCTAAAAGCTTCGTGCCAGGTAAAAGGGTTATATTTCCAACATTCAAAATTTCCAGTATATCCTACAAAGAATATATACATTTCTACACACACACACACACACACACACACATATAATATCATGACAAAAAACCTATTATTAATGATGACAAAAAAAAACTATTATCCCTTATTCTGAATGTTGAATGTTGACTCTGTCCCATGCCCTCAATTAGTTCATATCCTCCCCAATCAACACAATGCTGAATAACTTCCATAGAGGCGCATGTAACAACTTTTCATCTCATTTCCTACTCTGTTCTAATAAAAATATAAAAACACCACAAATTGTTCGTGGAATTCACTATTGATGAGTATGTATTATTTTCTACACTGTTAATATTACAATACTATAGTTGCAATGTGTCCTACAGCATCTGTGTGTAGGAATTTGAACCCCAGAGCAACAGTACTGGGAGTTGGGGCCTAGTGGGAGATGCTAGGTTTTGGCATGGATTAATGCGAAAGGGCTTGAAGATCTTCCTTCATACCTTCCTGCTCTCTGACAGGCGAGGACAGAGCACTGTCTCCCCTGGAAGGGTACAGAGTTCCAGATGCCATTTTGGAAGCAGAGATGCCAGGCCCTGATCTGACAGAGAGTTTTTGTTGAGCTCTCTAGACTCCAGATCTAGGATAATGTATTTCTGTTCTTCATAAATTACTTATTCTGCGATATATTGTTAAAGCAGAACAATATAGACAAAAGCATATAACAATATTATTGAAAATTGAATAAATTCGGGCATGATGAGAGAATAATACCTAAATTTGGTCACTCAAGAAATTAGGATTAATAGTAAGGCCTTAGGAAGACAGAAAAATACTTCTTTTGCTCTATTTCTTATGTAATCTTCCAACTCCACGTAAAGTTGGTCAACCATGGTGTATGCCTCTGGGCTTTGTGCAGTATGGCTGCTATTGAATTCTTGCTATGAAGTACCTTGGTGGAGGTAAAGAGGTCGTTGGAATAGAGTTACGAGTTTGGGTTTGCAATTAGAAGGTATGTGAAGAAAGACCCTCAGAGAGAGATGGCATCCTGAATAGAAATCCCTATGTCATTTTCTCCCAACTTATCAAGCTAATTACTTGTGAGCTGAAGCTGAGGCTAGGGTGGGAAGGTAAGGCTTGGAAACACATTGTAGAATTCAAGTTCTCCTGGGAATTGGGAGAAAAGAGAAGCTCAAGACTTTGCTCTTTTTTGGGCTTAACTAGTGCTGCCACTAGACATGTAGCCAAAACTCCCAGGTTGATGATAAGTAATCAGATTTTCTGGAGAGAGATTTCTGATGAAATACATTACCCTTGCATTGAAGAGCAACAACAATTTTTCTAATTTCTGATCTGAGGTGGCTCTCCAGTGTAGTTTTCCCTGGGATAAATGGCAGCACAATCGAGAGGTAGAAATAAGTTGAAGAGACTTCCTGGTGTGGCAGAAATTCGAGGACCGATATCTTTGAAATTTGTTCATTGTCAAAGCAACAGAGGTAGATTTTATTGTGTCTTTGACCGTCTGTGGGTTAAATTTTCCAAATTTTGTGCCTTAATACTAATTAAGAAGAGAAATGAACAAGCAAAAGAAACTAACAGTACATCTTAAGAGGACCAAAGACTCCAGGAAAGAACAAGGAACACATTAGGGCAGGTCCCTTCGAGTACAGCAGAAATACTGGGGAAGATAGATGACGAATTAACAACAAAAAAGAATGAAGATGTTTAAGAGTATATAATTCAAGACTCAAATTATTTTCTGTAATTAAAAAGTGACGTCTCTTAATACTAAGAGAGAAAAACAAAAAGGATTTGAAGATCAAACTGATGATAACAAATATGAAAGTTTCAGGAAGAAAATAGTTATATAGTTAATAGTTAATAGTTCAGGAGTTTCAGGAGGAAAATAGTTATATAATTTAAAGGAAAACTTGAATGAGCTGGATTGCTAAGTACTCCCCAGAACTGAGGAAGAAAAATAGTGAAATGTCCCTACATAAATCATAGGAAAAACAGCATATGCAACACCTGATTCTAAAATCAGTGGCACACTGTCCACTAAGAAAAAGGGATGTGGACTGAAAAAGAAGCCGCTTAAACCTGGGGTCTGTATTACGTAGCTCAAGATGCCACAACAGAATACCGTGGGCCGTGTGGATTGAACAAAAGACATTTCTTTCTCACATTTCTGAAGGCTTAAATCCAAGAGCCGGGTTGGGTTCTGGTGAGGGCTGTTCCCAGCTTGCAGACAGCAGGCCCCTCTGCCTGCTCACGAGCCCTTCAAAATTAGGGGTGGGAGAGGTTTTTCTCTTCTTCTAAATCAACCAATCCTTATTATCAACATCAGAAAATACTATTCAGATAGTGACACCTGTAGTGCCCATCAATGCTCCCGCTGTGAAGTGGAAGGGATCTGGCTCTGGTGTAGATCCACAGTGCTCCACGCTGCAGACCTCCCCCTCTGCCTTTATCATCAAGGGTGCCATTTCTGCATGCTCCCACCACAAATACAACCCCAGAACACTACGATACTCTAACATTTAATCTTCCTAGGGACGTTTCAAAATATTTGCAAGCGATTATTTTTACCTGTCAAAATACCATAAAACATACCAAGGTAAATTATATAGGAAAACAGCAGAGACAATAATTCCAGATTTCTCGAAATTGGTCTTAAGAGTGCAACCTGCTGGACGTCTTCCTTTTGAAGAAACCATAAAGGGATAAATAGGAAGCATGTCTACAAAACTCACTCACATTAAAAATGCAGTTAATAATGTGGATACTTTGTCCAAATAATATAAATATATAATATAAAATCAAAATTAATTTTTTGAGTTTATACTGTATTTATGCTTTGTGAAATATACCAACCCAGTGAGCAAAAAAGTGTTGAACTAAGGTAATGATTCTGAAATCATAGACAAAGAACGATAATTTTGAAATGTTCGTTCAGTATTTGAAAAGGAAATGATAGAACTCCTTGACTACAGCTCTGTTAGCTAATAAACAGGCACCAGGTCAGTATGTGTTACTGACTGGACTGGGCCCGCTCCAATTCAGTACTGAAGCCTTAACTTCTAACATGATGGTTTCGGGAAAGGGGCCTTTGTTGGGTACAGGACAAGTCATAAGGCTGGGCGCTCATGATGGGGCTGTATGAGGACACTCCAGAGACTTTCCTATCTCCTCTCCCATCACATGCTTAAAAAAAGGAAGGGCTATGTGTGTACACAGTGGGAGGATGGCCATTTTCCAGCCAGGAACAGAATCTCAACCAGAACCTACCAGAACCCAATAATGCTGGCACCCTGACACCAGACCTCCAGGCTCCCAAATAGTGAGGAATTAACTTTCTGCTGAAAGAATCAGTCAATATACAATGTTTGGTTACAGTAGCCCTAGCTGACTAAGACGGTATGAAAAGGGCTATGTGTGTCGCAGCCCATGGAAAGGTCCATTGCGGTTGCAGGACTTTTATCTCTCATAACATATCTTTTATATTGAGGGACTCTAATTTCAACTAGTACCCCAAAATCAATAGTTCTTAACCAGGACAGTTTTGCCTTCCGGGGAGCATTTTCAAAGCTTGCAGGGTACCACTGGCATCTTGTGAAGAGTCCCGGAGATGCTGCTAAATATCTGTTATGCACAGCTCGGCCTCCTATCATAAAGTGTCAGTAGTGATAGTGATGAGAAATCCTGCTCTGAAAATAAAGAAATAACTGAAAAAGTTGCATTTCGAATGATCTCTTTTGGCCCGAGGCCATTCTATCACGAATTACTATTTTACAACCGAATTTATCAAGATGAAGCTAAAGAAGGAAACACAACTAATTATTGAAAAATAAAACCTTTTTAGTTATTGAGTATAAAGTATTTCTCAGCATAACTACATCTAAATTTGTTCTATGCAGATCTAAACAAAATTTCTTATGGTAACAGCAGTGGTCAAGAACTGAGAAACTCGTAAGTTACAGAGAAGTACACTAGCTCTGTTTTATTGCTAGCAGATTTTTATTTGTTACATCAAAATTTTATTTTCACTGGTGTGTTTGCAGTACATAACGATTACGTTCTTCGAGTAGAATTGGTACACACACAGCATTCCCTCTCCCTTCCCCTCCCTCAATTTCTTGGTCCCATTCCCTTTTGCAAAAGATATCCCTATTTCCTGTTATCAATTTTTTATTTATTCTTCACTTATATTTTGGATTTCTCCTATAAGTGAAGCCATACAAAATGTAAGTTTTGGAGTCTGATTTGTTCCACTTAATATTATGGTCTCAAGGTGCACTCATTCTCCTACAAATGACTCAAGTTTATCCTTCTTTATGGCCACACTACACTAGTATAAATTCTACATTTATACTAGTAGGATTTATACTAGTGTAGGATTTATACTAGTGTAGTACAATACCACACTACACTGGTAATAATTCATCTTTTCATCTGTTGATCAACACATAGGCTGCTTACAAGATGCAGCTATTATGAACTATGCTGCTATAAACACTGGTATGCTGCTTTAAATTATCACAGATTACAAATATGTATAATAAGTAACAGCTAGACAAGTATCTAAAGTTACTCAAAATGTTCAATTTTAGGTAAAGTACAAATGTAAAGTTCAATGACCATCATGACACAAGAGATCACAAATTATTTCTTGCCACGATTGGAAGTATTTAGGACCTACGTTTCCCACGAATCCAACTGGTTTGCATTGTCCTATATAACTGTCAACCCTCAGGCATACTCCAAATCTACTTGTAATAATGTCTTCTTAATTTTAACTAGCTTTCTTCTCTTAAATTCTTAAATTATAACTTACTCCCTTTCTCCCTTAGTGGCAGTCTTCTTTAAGTAATAAAACATATTTTTTTTGAAAGTGAACATTTTTTCCTTTGTCAAAACAGGCAAGTTGGTTACTCAAACACCAAAGCACAAAAATGAAAACTGTATCTTGCTTATTACCTGGGAAATTTCAGACGGTAAGGTACCGATTTGGATAATTCAAACTGAAAGAAAAGGGAAATAAAATCTGTGCCTCATTTTAGTATATTAGCTGACACTGGACTTTTTTTTTTTTTTTAAGGGAAGGGTGCTGAATTACTTTAATTATATCTATGAAGCATTCACTCTATAAGTAATAATTTTCTTTCACTGCATTCAACAAATGAAGGTCTGATTTCTTGTATATATTATGTTTTAAATCTGATCACAACTAATGTCAAGAGGAAAAATGGATACTTCTTTCCGAATTAATTACCCAAAATAAGCACACGCTGGCAAAGCAAATGAGGAGATACTGTTTTGTTAAAACACAAATTATTCCATTCTTTAGCAAAGTATCAATATTTGATATTCTCTAAAATCGGAAGACATATTTGTAATCCACATAAAGCCTGGTTATATAATATGTATCTTGGTTATATAATATGTATCTAGAGTGGTTATATAATGCTTACCTAATGTAAAAATGTTTTTATTATGTAAAATAGAACTTGAATTGTAAATATCTTATATACTTATAAAAGGTTACTTTGAGTAAGGTAAGACATGCACCCTTTGTCTTTAGCATTACTGTTATTTTAAGTACTAGTTCACAGGTCTTCTACAGTCTCAATAATACACTCACTGGACAAATAATCAGCATCATCCAATCATACAACAGTCTGCATAAAGGTCAAGTTCCAATAAAAACTTGTCACTTATCCATAACACATGCTCTAAATTACTCTAATATTTACGGATATCTTGGGTTCTCAGAAACTTCATGGTCTATGATATTTCATTATTTAATTACATCTTAATAACATAATATATCATTGCTAATGTCAAACCTGAAATACTAATAGAGAATATGTTTGGCTAAAATTTGATTTTTTTATATTGATAATGAGTCAGACTATCTTTTATTGTGTAGTATTTACTTAACTGGTAAGAATTCTTGGGCAATTTTTAAAAACTCATCCTTTTAAATTCTTATATTATAGTATTATGATTTTTTGTGTATATTCACAGGGCACATATTTTATTATAAACTACATTCTTACACATCTGTACAGTGAAAACACAGAAAATAACACACACTGTGCTTTCTCTACCTATCAAATGTGTTTTACATTATGAAGATATGCTTTCTTACATTCTTTTTAAATTTTATTTTAATGGTACATTTTAGATATACATAGTGATAACATTCATCATAGGGAATTTGTACCTGTACATGCTATAATCTTGCTGCTTCTTTTTTTGGTTCCCCGTTCCCCTCCCCTCTCTTCAACCCCTCATCCCTCCTTATTTACAAAAGCTTTGTTTACATTTTTTTCCTTCTATTCATTTTTCTCTCGTCCCTCCATTCCTTTCCCCTCCCCCTCCCTTGCTCCCCTTCCCATTTGAAGAATTTCTTCACTTTCCCTTCTTACATTCTTTTATGATAGCATATAAAAAATCCACATCCTGAAAATATGAATGATTTATATTTTATAAAATTTTTATATTATTTGGGAATTATACAATTACTAACAAAAACTGCATTTTGATAGCTTTATGAAAACAAAAAGAAAAATCCATTTTGGTTTGCAAGATTATCAAGGACTTTGCTTTAAATTTATGGTTCTATCTCTAGGTGAAGCAGTATATAGTTAATTCATACATTTTCTAGAATATAATGTGGCCTTACCTGCAGGATTTTTAATAAATATAAATGAAATGTCTAACATTGGTTCAATGATCTGTTTGTAGAATTATATAAAATTTTACACATAGTAAATCATTCTCTCTATTCTTCATATTGTCAAAGATAAATAGCTTTTCATTACTGTAGGATTATAAAACTGATAATCATATTTAATATTTAATAGCATTTATAAATAACTAATATCAGTGTTACCAGATAAGGGTTTGCAGAAAAAAAAAAAAAACTTGCAAAGAAATTACATTCTGTGGGTCAAATATTGTCACTTACCAGCTCTTCCTGAAGTTGGGAAATGAGTTCGTCCCTCTCTTTCAGTTGTAGCTTGAGCATAGAACATTCATCTTTCATTATATCCTATAAAAACATCAAAGAGACAGTATAATGGGCTTAGCCCTTTCACTTTGCTCTTGATGACAAAGTCAGCTTCACACAGTGGTAGGTAATAGCATTTGACCAATGAAACTCAAATTTCTTCTACATTGTGTTATTTTTCACAATATATTCTAAGTTGCAAAAAATAAGTTAATGCATTCAAAATGTCATTATACTATATATGATTTCTGTGTCTGCATAAATATGCATAAATACGTTTTTCTTATGTAGTTTTTTTTTAACTTTTTGAGATTCATTTATCCATTGTGTTCCCCAAGACAGCAATAAGCAAGTAACCCCTGATCCTTTCCTCTCATTTTTGTGCATATATAATCAATGGAGTAGAAATGATACTTTAGAAGAGATACTTTAACATTTGTTTCCCTGATATCATTAAATATTAATTCTCAAACCAATGGCTATGGCACAGTTTCATTATCAATGATGGCCCTACATCATTTGACCCTCTTGCTAGGAATCTTGGGGCGTTTAATCTTCTCACTCTGCTGGGTCTGCTCAGCATTGGTCTCCATGTCCATAACACATCCATTCCATGGTCTCTACTACTTAATCCAGAATTCTTAACTCTCGGGTATGGGTACAAGTACGTAAGCCAGAATTTTCTGTCTTCTAAATGACAGCTCATAAATGCAACTAGTTCCTGACCAATACCGAACGTTCTTCCACAGATTAGCAAACTCAATATTCAGCACAATTTCTTTGTCCCTCACCACAAGACTTCCCTTCTGTTTATTTCCCTCCTGCTCTATGTTCTAAAATAATAAACATGAAGTCTCCAATACTACTCATGGTGAACCAAATCTGATACCAAGCTTTTTAATCTCTACATCCTTTGTACTTCTTAGACTTCATCCTTTCTGTTCCCCATTGATTTCCTTTTATCAATGTTTCTTATCCAAATTCCTGCAACAGTTTCTGCATTGGCTTTTCCCATTTCTATCCCTATCACTATACCTTCTAGGGAGATTTTTCTAAGTGGAAAATTAATTCTAATCCTTCCTAATTTAACAGCTAATCAAATCCTTTTTCAGGACAAAACAATCCCAAATTCTTTAGCATAGCATACGTAAACCCTTTGTTACCAGTTACACATTTTAGAAGGTATAAATTTCTATGTCTCCTTGCTTCACACAGGCACACCTCTGGGTTTACTGCTTTCCACTCATCATGTCCCTTCATCGCTTACAATACCTCATGCTCTATGATGCATCTCAGGACTCACCCCTTATCCAACTAGGAAAATTTCCCGTAATGGCGGAGTAGTAGTCCTCTGAGTAAGGAGATGATTTACAATGTCTGAACCATACATGAACTCATATGAAACTTGGATTATTTGCTTGTACTCAAATGTCATTGGACTAGATTTTCCCCTCTCTATTAGAATATGCAGGCTGTATTTCATTACCATACCATTAGCATCAAACACAGTACTTGATAAATATAAGATGTACAATTCATATGTCCTTTCCATAAAATTGCCAAATCAAAATACGAGTATTAAGAGAATACCTTCATTCTCTTTAGCTGACAAAGAAAGAAAGCATCTAAGTGATTAGAGAAAACAGAATACTTATTTATTCTCACTCTCTTCATGTTAACAATCTCTATTTTATATTGAGCAATGCACAGTATGTGGCTCTAATTTATTAATGTCTCTTTGCCTTGGCTCAGCACCAGCTTAATGGGACATGCTATATATCTGCCCATTCTTCATGCTTTAGTAGTTCTGTTTCTTCCCCAGACCATGGCTTTAATGGAGAGAGTTAATACCCATTATTTTGAAAAATGTATGCTTATAGAGTCTAGGTATTATTCTTAATGGCAAAAGGTTTAACTTGCTCCATAAAGCAGAGGAAAATTAGCATACTGAGGAGCCAGGTGAGAAAACAATCATGTTTCTCTGGATCAGGGAGATCTAGGATCAAATCAGTGGTACCACAAGTAACTTGGCATTTGGCCGTGAGGTAATCACTTAATTTTTTTGAGCCCCCTGGACATTTCTGGGGAGGATGATGCTGGCATCAGACTAGAAACAACATGACGACAAAACTACTGTATTTCTGTATATTCCAGAAATTTTTTTATATTTCACTTAAGAAGTTAATTCCCTTCATAAAACAACAGGTTGTCATAGTTTGGTTCTCCAGGAATTATTACTGAGCTGGCATTAAGGGTGCAAAAAATTTGGGAGAAAGGGAAGAAAGAGAGTGTGAAAATAAAAAAGGAGGAATCGAGATTTGATGACCATGTTCACATTGAGCAATTTACTGCTCTGGAGCTAAAGAAGGCTGATCAGCAGAGCCCAGAGCATCGACCAGGTGACTTGCAGGCTGAAGGAGAACTGCGAGTGTGCCTGAAGAAGTGCTAGTCTGCAGCCTCCACTATTCTAACTCAGCCAGCGCTTTACATCACACGGTGCAGCGCTGCAAGAGAAAGCAGCAGGCAGCAAGCAGTCAGCTTCAGGGGGCAAGTCCTCCACTGAAGTTGGATCTGAGAGTCAGTCTGTATGGACTACAATTGTTCTTTGTTAATTGATCATCAACGGTACTTTTATGAATTAAATACCAATTGGCTGGCTGTCCATGAGTTTAAAATGGAGGACTTGCCAAAGTTGTGGTTACTGAGAATTATAAAGTAACTTAGTTTCTTAAAAATACATTCACTTTAGAAAGTTCAGACTATTCTCAGAGAAATTTTTCAATCTCGGAACTTTATGTTAGGTAGATCGTAATGTAGCATTTACATTTATTTACAGAATAACACATACTAAATAATATATGCTATCAGAAAACAATTTATCAAAGCTTCTACAAATGTCTTTGCCAATCAAATTAGTTACGCAGCATCATTTTTCTTTCGCTGTTAATATATACACGTGGCAACATTCACATTAGGGTCTAACAGAAAATGAAAGCCGTTGAACAACACTCTCAGATAAACGTCGACAGCAACCCCTCCTCGATAGTCTCACTGTATCTGCAAAACTTAGTGATTCAGTTACCAAGATGATCTACTGCATCTGACATCATACAGATGTATAGAACTGAAAGAATTTTAATACCCTTCGGTTTCAAAATAGGATTACTGCATTAACCCACAGGCTAATGTAACCAATTTAACTTGTGATTTTTAAAATGAACGTTATTCATAGAAAAGCATTTAAATTAATAAGGGTGGTATTTGATTTGTCATTGAAATACAACTGATTTTTAGGACTAAAATTCAATCTTATTATTCCTATTCCAATAATTATGCACAAATACAAAGCCGGTGTGGTAGATAAGACAGCTACTACTGTATTTCTTTTGAAAGGTGGCATTCATTGCTCCTCTCCTTGGGTGCTGGTGGCTTCCTGACTCACAGGTCCCACAGAAGGTGACGGACGTAACTCTGTGACTTTCAGGGCACGGCCAGGAAAGCTGTCTCAGCTTCCACGACAGTCACTTGGAATGGAGCCTCTCAGGTTATATTCCTTCGCAGAGAGAACTCGGCACACATGCTAAGAAGTGCAGACCGCATAGTGCTTCCACTGCCAGCTCCCACAGAACCCCCACATCAAGTAGCAGCTAGGAGCAAGCACCATCACGGGCACCCAGTGCAGGACAATCTTCAAGAAAGTGACTGCAGCCAGAGCCGGCACCTCACCGTGCCTAAAAATCC
Organism: Hystrix cristata; assembly: GCA_004026905.1. Lineage (NCBI taxonomy): Eukaryota > Metazoa > Chordata > Mammalia > Rodentia > Hystricidae > Hystrix > Hystrix cristata. The sequence goes on along the minus strand of PVJO010003646.1, from coordinate 100,548 downwards.
CACGGTTACGACTGCCTGGTGCAATTATTTCCAAATTCTTACTTACAAAATTATAAATAAAATAAATACTAGCTTTGAGGCACTAAATTGTGGAATTATTTGTTATAGAAATCACCTGAACATAGTGGACAAACTCCAACTTATTACAATTGGAATCAATATAAATGGTGACTTATTATAGTTGGATAAATGTTATACTGCTACTTTTAAAACAAATATGATTTTTCATTTTGTGATTTAAGCTCGTTATATTTAGAACAAATTTTAAATAGTGCATTTCAAGCATATCAGGAATATGTATCCTTGTATCATATAACTTATTAAAGAATATGAAATAAAGATGCATAAGTTATTTTCGCCCTGTATTCTTATTTTAAAAATTTGGGAAGTTAGAGCCAGATACCCAGAAATTTGGTATCTGGGAAATAAAAAATTTAGTTTTCAAACAAATTACCCAAATACTATTACCATGCATTTTATAATACACTTTTCCTGTAATTAGAATCACCTAATTTTTTCAAACTATAATATAAATGCAAATCAATTGTCAAAAAGAAGTGACATGGAGTCTGCCAATTACTCTGAAAATTATTCAGTGCTGAGATTTGAAAGTCAAATAAAAATCAAACAATAATTTCTAATTTTTACATACCTCCATAATAATTGGTAACGTAAATCTTTGAACGTATCAAATTTGGTATTAGGTCACCATGATTCTATTTTAGACTTCTGGTCTTCTCTCTAGAGGGATTTATGTTATAAATTACAAGTTGTTTCCTTATTCTTATAAAATAAAGTCAAAAGACTACAAATAAAGAAAACACAACTCAGGTGGAGGCAACAAGGACAGAATTTTATGAACAATTAAAGGAGAGACGAAAGAATACAAGACAATGTCAGGGGAGGGTACCAGGACAGAGATTATTATACAAGAATTTATAACAATTGATAAAATATTTTGTAGCTCTCTCTAAATAATCAAGCTCATTGTAATTCTTACGTTGACTTAGTTTTAAAGTAACATGCTGAGTGCATCACCTGGGTAGTTGGTGAAATAAAAAAAGTAAGACAAATAATTATTCATGCTTTTCAGATGTGAAAACTAGGTCAATAAAAATACCTTTCGACTCTTTATTACAGTATTTAAAAAATGGAAAAATATTTCATTATCCATTCCAGCATTAATAATTACTGCATGATGCTATAAAATCTTCCATCTATAAACATTCAATTGAAAAGGTTATAGATCTGTCTTTGCATGCTCAATGAAAAGGACATTCTACTGACTTACTAGAAGGGTTCTTTTTTCTTTAAATATTATTTACACAGAACTGCTGAAGTAATAAGGCATAAGGCTTTATGTTTTTAAGTATTATATTACAGATTAATCAGCTGAAATCTGAAAACCTGAAATCTGAAGTGCAGCATAAATCCAAAACTTTCTAATGCCACGAGTGGAACACTCCACACCTGACCCCACATGAGAGATACCAGATGACTCTCAGGTGCAATAAAAATTGTAGCAAAGTACCGTAAGACTATGTGTAGAAGGTCTTACGCAATGTAAATGTATGTCATCTTCTTTTTTATTTTTTTTTTTTATTTTTACCAAGAACATCTATTGGTACATTGCATACATAATGATCATAACCAACATGGTTATTTTGTACCTGTACATGATGTATCTTGGCTTTCCCCCCCTACCCTACTCTCCCTTCCATTCCCCCACTCTTCATTATTTGTAACAGGTTTATTTACATATTCCATTATTTCCCTTTTTTCTTACTTTTCTTTTATTCTTTCTTCTTTATCCTCCTTTTCCCTATCTAGTTCTCCTCTCTTTTGAATACTATCTTTTTTTTTAACATAATATCTATTATACCCCTTTGTCCTTATTTACACTTATGGTTTCTCACTTCAGAGAAACAACTCGATGAGTACTGATGAGTGTCTTATTTATTTCACTTAGTAGTATGTTCTCAAGGTGCATCCATTTACCTACAAATGTCTCTAGTTTGTCCTTTTTTATTTCAGAGTAGTACTCCATTGTGTAGGAAAACCACATCTTCTGTAGCCATTCATTAGTTGATGGGCATGTAGGTTGTTTCCAAGACTTAGCTATTACAAATTGTGTTGCTCTGAACACGGTTGTGCATATATCAATGTGGTATGATGATTTTAATTCTTCTAGGAAGATACCAAGCAGAAGAATAGCTGGGTCAAATGGAACCTCTAGTTGTAGTTTTCTGAGGAATCTCCACACTGATTTCCACAGTGGTTGGACCAGTCTGCATTTCCGCCAAAAGTAGAGGAGGGTACCTTTTTCCCCACAGCCCCGCCAGCACTTGTTATTGGTTGATTTCTTGGTAATAGCTATCCCATTTTTGGATTGGGTCTTTAAATTTGGGGGGGATGATTTTTTGAGTTCTCTATATATTCTAGATGTTAGACCTTTGTCTGAGGGATAGCTGGCAAAAATAATGTATGTCATCTTTAAACTAGACTCTCATACCCAAGATATCTTATCATGTACATGTAAATGTTCCAAAATCTGAACATATTTAAAAATCGAAAACTTCGCTGGTCTCGAGCATACTCAACCTGTGCTACACATTATTTACTAGAAATAAAATGCACTTCTAACTCAAAGAATTATTATTTTCTTTTTTAAAGAACAAATATATTACTAAATAATACCATGGTTTGTACAGTTGGTTTTATGATTAAAATAAATGAATGATTCTTAGATATTACATTCATCTTGATATTCATAAAGTATTCATGAAGCTTATAAATAATACAGAAAACATAATGTAATTTTAAATACACATAATAAACTGATATTTCATAATCTACTTTTTAAATTGTTAGTTCATTTTTCAAGGGAAGGTCAAGAACGAATAGATGTTCAAAACAAGTATCTTAGAAACACACATTTTATCATATAAATTAAGTCAGGAAACATAACATGGCCCTTTGACATAGTGGTATATCTACTAGGATTTTCGAGCAATTAAAGAAGAGTACTGGGTTACCAGAATAATCTTTTCATCTTTAAATGGCACTCTTAGGAAATCTTAAGAATTCATCTTGATCTCCATTTTTTAAAAGATAACATAACATGTTATGTTTGTATTTATAATTTACAAAAGATTTGTAACACAGAATCTCTTTTTAGCCACAAGAATCTTTCTTGGTCATCTACTTAACAAAATGGTAGTTTTCTGGGATAAGAATGATTTTAAGGCCCAAAAATGAAGACATAACAATTGTAGCAAAGCTAAATAAAGGAGAACATAATACCAAGAACCTAAAATTGTTTTCATCAACTTCTCAATGAAATTCATTGTTGTCCTATATTTGGGGGAGTAGCTAAAAATATCAGGCTATACTGAAAATTTTGCTGAAGTGTAAAACTAGTTTCATGAGATTGCAAGTTTATTGGTTCTATGTTAGGTTCATCATTCTCACATAAACGAGAAAAAAAGTTGTATACATCTTTTGAAATAATATGGTCTTTCTTACTTAATGTTTTCTAATTACAGTGAATACTAATACAGATTTTTAACTCAACTCATGATCTTCACATAAAAAAATATACTCAGAGCTTTCATTGTTGTGTTCATTACACCAAACACTTTTGTGAAAATTGAAAATTAAAATTAAACCTTGATGTTCATTTTTTACAGCCACTTTAAAATAATAATATTTTCCAGCTCTGAGGATGAGAAATAAAATTCTAAGGAAATAAAATTCTAAAACAGCAAGTTACGAGGCCTGACTAATTAGTTTTCTGATGTCCTAAAACCCATGGGTTTCATCAAAATTGATTTGAAATTGTACATAGACATAAATGTCTTTATAAATTCATCAACAATTAGCTTCTTAACAAAGAAAGTTAACATGTAAGAAATATTTAATTTACACAATCCCATTGGAATCACTTGATAGGAATTCTTGGGGCAAGAAATATCCTTGAATCCTGGGATTCTGATATCTGCAGTCTCCCCCCACCCCCTAGAAGACAGGATTGCTGTATTACATACACATTAAGCCAGGTGACTGCTTATATGTCCATTCCCACACCATAGACTGTTCAAGAAAAAATGAAGCAAACTAATAAAAATGAAATTGTTAAAAACACCCTGTTGAAAGTTCCTTTCTGTTACACAGCATGCTCACTTTCTATTCAGGTTTTAAGGAACAAGGGGAATCTTAGCCCCTGCATCATGAATATAGTAATTGTTTAATCATCTAATAGTCTTTCTCTCTGAAAAGAAAAAAAAAATTTAAAAAAATCAAACACACACCTCTTCCCCTTACAAAAGTATACAAGACAGTTGCCTTCTGGTTTCTACTTTTTAACCTACCTATCATGACCTAGTTTTGAGGCCTTAACTGGAGATCTATCGGTTTCCACTCTGGAGCAGCTGACAAGGTTCATATCTCAAACAGCGTTCTTATCATACACTCAGCAGCATCACCTTCCTCTTCAGGCTACAGTCCAAGCACCATGCAGCTCGAGACAGCTCCCATGTCCAGAGACCTTGAAATCATTCAAATTTGCCAACCCACAGGCTGCCTGGAAACCCTAGTTCACTTATCCCTGCTCTCACATACTGGCTGCCAGCTACACTTCTTGAGGACCGCTGCTCTTTCAAACTTCTGCGAGCCCCTAATGGGCAACCTTTGCTCCTGAGGCACCTGAAGTAGTAAGTGGTGGTGTCTTTCGCCTATTAGTGTCATGTGTTGGTAGGTTGTACCCACCACCAAAAGAATCTTTAAATCCCTCAGGGCATTGTGCTAGCAGGAACATGGCTGTAAATAAGCAGCACCTTCTGCCACCCTCCTATGACAAGGGACCTCACCATCTCTTGGTCCCTGGACTTCTGTCCTACCTTCAGAACCAGGAGAAAGATGGCTGAATTACACCAGGCTCAGGTGTGGAGTACATGTTACATGCACTCTGTGTTGTAAATTTTAAATGGGAGACTCATGACCTTCTGATTTTATTTGATAATAAAAGAGAGGAAAAGTCAGAAAGAGAAAGAGAGACTTCCCCTGATACTGGTAGGTCCATATATATATATTATATATATATTATATATATGTATATATCTCTCCTGTGTTATGGGGTGCTGAGTTGCAACTCTGATGAAGAATACAGAAATAAGTTATATTTTAGAAATGTTTCAAGGATTCTGGCCTAACTATAGAATTTTAGAGATGGAGAAAAAGCAGAGGGGTCAACATTGCACTGTACAAGAATTACAGATAATGTGACTTAATTTAAGCTGTAGTTTCAGACACTCTGAGAGGTCAGAAAACTAAACTGCATGAAGGCAATGAACATTAGCTGAAGCTACACATTACAGCTATGAAACACAAACCAGTATTATACAGAAGGGAAAGAAGTAAAGGTCATGCTTTGTTCTTCTTTAGAGGCACTAATGGATAGCAACAGCAAGCACAGTAGTATCTTCAAATACTCATTTTCTGTATCACTGTAAATCAGGACTCTTTCAAGATGCATACAAACTAATTTGAGAAAGGTAGCTTTTTTCAACACATGAAGTAGATATACTTTGAACAATTGCTTATGTAGTAAATTCCTGAACATCGTGCTCAACTGTAATTTCCAAAACAAAACAGTTTTCTGGGCATAAAGATTCTCTAAATTTAAAAGTGCTGAAAAATCTTAGATGATAAATGAACAGCAAACTAACCTTAAATTATCACCTAAAACAAACAAACAAACAAAAAACCCTACAAATCTAGCAAATGTTTTCCACATTACCTTTTGACCTTTGCAATCTAGGCAGAAAATACATCTGAATCCATGTTATGCCAGAGTGGAGCTATCTGGCTAAATAAACCCATTACTACTAATATAGTCTGTAATTTAAGGAAAGTCTACAATAATATCAGACACCTTGCATACATTATCAGTGAATAACACCCGCAACATCCCTACCAGAAGGTTTTAGTATCACATTTTTAATGTTTTGGCAACATTCTTATACTACAGAAGTAAAAATAATTATAAATGAAATTAACCCAAATGTGCATTATCCCAAAATAGTTTACTTTAACAGTGCTCTATACTAATTTTCTGACCCACAGTTTTCCATGTCAAGTGAAAAGGAAGGAGGGAAGACTTCAAGAGATGAAGCAAGGTGGCCTTGCACTGACAGTCAGGGAGAACATGAGAACTTCAAACCTGCAACCCCAAAGAACTGAATTCTTCCAGTAACAAAAATGAGTGTTGGAGAGATCCTGAGGGCCACAAGTTGACACAGACAGGCCAACAACCAATTTGAGCTTTGTGTGATTTACAAAAGCGATTAGGTTTTTTTAAGTCAACATGTTTAAGTAATTTGCCTCACAGTACTAGAAAACAAGTACATGTAAGAAGGTAGCAGAGAAAGCATTCTTGAGAAGGAAAATCTAACTAGAATCTTAAAGTGTAGAGAAGTATGTACTGACAAGGAGGAACAAAAGGAACCAAACCTAAGGCTGCCAACATGGCTGAATGGAGGAGGAGTCATGTCTGAGAGACTAAGAAAAGACCAACTAAGAGCATAGGTAATTGGAGGAAGGGGAAGGAAATATAAGCTAATACAAAACAAAATCAATTTGAAAAAAGAGACCTGTAGATAAAACAAATCATAAGCATGGGAGTGAAAGACAGTTGGCCCACAGGGCCTATGCCCTCGCCCATCCCATCAAGGGAACAGCCATTTTGAGAACTTCCCAAATGGCTAGTGGGATCCCAGTGGTGTGGCAGAGTCTAGCATCATGGGACAGACTTGGAAGACTTGAGGTACATGGACTCTTTGTCTCATTGTCCCCTCTCCAGACACAGAGCCACTAATTTCCCTTTAGTCCTTAACAGGATCCCAGCATCAGTCTTACCACATTCTTCACATCTTCCACTGCTTTATTTTTCATAATGTATTTCTTTTTTCTTCATGTTTCCATACCAGTACAACTTACCTTTATGAATCTGTAGGTAATTAAATATATCTTATTAGAGCTGAATACTGCCCTAGGGTGAAAAGGGGTAAAACTGCTCTATTGAGTTGATATTTGCTGTGTATAATTTTCTGATTTGTTTTAGATTTTGTTATAGAACTACAGATCTTGTACCTATGGTTAAAATATTAGGTACTGTAGTTTGTCATTATCCAGTTTGTGCTTTATGCTATTGTTACTGCTGATTGTACTATTTTAGCCAAGGTGATAGAGTTGTTTTAATCAATTAATCTTCCTTTTATGCCAATACCTAGATTGTCCGGGGGTCATAAACAATTCTACAGTCCAGTACCAAAAAACTGGGTGTTAGGCCAAACAGATTGCAACCTTCTACATCTAAAAACAGAACAGGTAAGATTGTGGTACAGACTCAAAGGCCAAAAGCTAGTTATACCTAGAAGACATCTCTGAAAGATAGTCATTCTCTAAAGAGATCTGAATAATAGTAAAAAAGCAATATACCATAAACAATCTACAAGGCTCCACACAGAAAATAAATCAAATAACAGCAACAAAAATGAAATAGAAAATGAGAAAACAGGGAAGCAAGATTCAACTTCAAACCCCCAAATTTCCCAAAGCAAATCTAGGGGGCATTTGAGGTTAAAACACAAAAGTTACCCAACTAAATTTTCTAAAATGGTAGTAGCAAAGCGGAAGAATAATACTCTTGAAAATTTAAAAGCACAAATGATAACAAAGATAGTTAAATAGATGATGACCATGATGAAGGAAATGGTCAGTAAATATAGAGTAGGTATGGATTTAAAAAAAAAAAAAAAAGGAGGAGGAGCTTAGGAAAGACATGAAAACCATGAATGCCCAAAATAGGAAAAACAAAACAAAACAAAACAAAAAAAAACCAACCTGGATTCCATGAAATGGAAACAGGTAGAAACACAGAAGATTAAAAATTCTATTGAAGGTATACACAGCAGAGTCAACCAATGTAAGGATGGAATATCACATCTAGAAGGGAGGGCTGAGGGTAGTGATCATCAAATGAAAGAGTTCTTAAAAATAGCAAAGGATCACACACACACAAAGAAATCAACCCAACAGCTGGTAGATGATGCAAATAAGACTAATGTAAAATTAACTAGAACCAATGAAAAGTTAAGAGAGCATGAAAGGTATAAAACTGTTCAAAGAAGTAACAGCAGAAAACTTTCCAAACGTGGACAAAGATTCTGATGTACAGAGATGTGAGGCACATAGAACTTCAAATAGCTATTATCAGAAAACAACAAGAAAACAAACAAACAAAAAATGACATAGAAGTATATAATAGTCAAGATTCCAGAACTTCAACACAAGAACAGAACCCTAAATGCTGTTGGAGAAAAGAAACAAATTACTTATAAAAGAAAACCCATCAGAATTACAGCAGACTTCTCAACAAAACCTCTAAAGTCAAGGAAAGCCTGGAGTGAAATACCTACCCCCCCTGCTGAAAACAACCTCTAACCCAGATTGATGTAGCCTGCAAAATTATCTTCCAAAATTGATGGGGAAATGAGATACTTTTATGAAAAAGAACACCTGAAGAAATCCATGATCACCAAACCAGTACTCATGAAGGATATTCTAGAAAAAGACAACAATTCCAGGAATCACAATAGCATGAATCCTCCAGGTGAGGTGAGAAATTAAACAGAAGGGAAATAAAAGGAACCAACAAGAGGAAAATAATATAAAGACAAGGATAAGTCAAATGCCTATCAATTATAATGATTAATGTGAATGGTCTCAATAGATCAATCAAAAGAAACAGACTGGCAGAATGGTCCAAGAAACAAAATCCAACAATATGCTGCATACAAGAAACACATCTGATTCAAAAAGAAATTCATAGAATTAAAGTCAAAGGATGCAAAACAATACTTCAAAAAAGCAGGAGTAGCTATTCTAATTGCAGACAAAGTGAATTTCAATCCAAGACTGGTCAAGAGAGACAAAGAAGTTCGATACATATGTGTTAAGGGAACAATTCAACAAGAACAGGTAACAATCACAAATACATAAGTACCAACTATGGGCACACAAAACTACATAAAACAAATACTAATAGGTATGAAAAATCTGATACGCACTAATAGAATTTTAATGGGGGACCTCAACACCTCATTGTCACATACAGAAAGATCACCTTGAGAGAAACTCAACAAAGAAATATTGGAGCTGGACCAGACTTTTGGAAAAATGAACCTAGTAGATCATTTGGGTGTATCACCCAAAAACACTATGATACACATTCTTCTCAACAGCACATGAGACTTTCTCCAAAAGAGACCATATACTAGCTCATAGAACATGCTGAAATAAATGTAAAGGAACTGAACTTTTCCCATGCATATTATCCGACTATAGTGCAAAGAAATTGGAAATCAATAGCAAAAGAAACAACAAAAACTATGTAGACACGTGGAAATTAAATAATATCCTCTTGAACAACCTATATATCACAGATGAAAATTTAAGAAGAAATTAAATCGTTTCCACAATTAAAAGGTAATGCCAATATAACATATTAAAATTTACAGGACACAAGGAAGGCAGTCCTACAAAGGAAGTTCATAGTGATGAATTCCTGCAACAGAAAAACACAGCAAGCTCATATAAATAACATAATGTTGAACCTCAAGGTTCTAGAAAAAGAAGAATTCATTAAACTCAAAGCTCTCATGAAGAAGGGAATTACAAAGATCAGTGCAGAAGTTAATGCAATTGAGAAAAAAAATGAATGAATCAAATAGTTAGTTCTATGAAAGATTAAATAAAATAGACAAACTCCTAGCTGTATCAAAGCAAGGGGAAAGAATGACCCGCATTTACACAATTTGTAATGAAAAGGGCAAAATCACAAATGGTACTGCAGAAATCCAGAAGATCATCAGTATCTACTCTGAAAGCCTGTATTTTTTTTTCAGAACCTGTATTCTAAGAAGATGGAAAATTTAGAAGAAATGGATAGATTCTAAAATACACATGAACGACCAAAGCTGAACCAAGAAGATACACAAATTCTAAATAATGTAAAAAACAAAAACCTACCACCATCACCACCAATAACAGGAAAAAAGTCATGTCCTGATGGATTCTACAAGAACTTTAGAGACAATGTAATGACACTACTCCTCAAATTCTTTAATGAAACTGCAAGGGAAGCAATGATCTCAGAGTTGTTTCTGGAAACAAGCATCGCCCTGATTTCAAAACCAGAGAAAGATCCAACCAAAAAAAGAAACTACAGGTCAAGCACTTTAATGAACATAGACACAAAATTGCTCAATAAGACACTGGCAAATAGTATGAAGCAAATCACCTAAAAGATTATATGTCATTGATCAAGTAGGTTTTATCCCAGGGATGCAAGGATGCATTTATTGATATGCAAGTCAATAAATGTAATACACCTCATTAAAAGAACCGCATACAAAAACCAATTATCATCTCACTAGAAACAGAAAAAGCATTTGACAAAGTCCAACACCCAATCATTGTAAAATTCCTAGAGAAAACTGGAATAGAACGCCTTTATCACAATCTCATAAAAGCCATCTATGACAAACCAACAGCCAACACCATACTAAATGGTCCACACCTGAGGGCTTTCATTCCAAAAACAGGAACAAGACAAGATGTCCACCATCACCAGTCTTGTTCAGTATAGTTTTGGAAACATTAGCCAGAGCAACTAGACAACAGAAAGACATAAAAAAAATACAGATAGAAAAAGAAAAAGTTAAATTATCATTATCTGCTGATGTTATAATCCACTACAGAGAGGACCCCCCCAAACTCCTAGATTTAATAACCAAATTCAAAAGAGCACCAGGACACAAAGCCAGTGCTCAAAAATCAATAGCATTCCTGTACATTAATAAGAAACTGAGAGAGAAATTAGGGAAACAAAACCTTTCACAATAGCATTAGGAAAAATGAAATAATTGGAGTCAATCTAATGAAGGAAGTGGAAGACCCTCACACTGAAAACTACAGTACTGTACTCTGAAAAAGGAGATCAAAGAGGATATTTAAAAAAGGGAGCTATCCACTGTTATTGGCAGCAGAGCCAATATAGTGAAAATAGCCATACTCCCAAAACTGTCATAAAATTTAATGCAAACCCAATCAAAATATCAACAGTATTCCTCACAGAAATAGGAAAAACAATCCTAAAACACATATGGAAACAGAAGAGACCCAGACTATCAGAGCAGTTCTGGGTAACAAGGGCGAGACAAAGGAGCATCAGCATCCTGATACTATTAAGCTACAGTGACAAAAACATCATGGTACTGACAAAAAACAAAAAATGAAACAAACAAAAAAACAAACAAAACTCAAGGATGAATAAACAGACTCAAGGATGAATAGAGTAGAACAGAAGATGCAGAAACAACTCTAAGAGCACTCAGCTACTTTGTCTTTGACAAAAGGGCCAAACACCATCACTGGAAGAAAGATAGACCCTTTAATAAATGGTCCTGGGAAAACTGCCTTTCCACATGCTGAAGATAAAAACCTAGATTCATTTCTCTTTTCATACACTAAACTAAAATGAAAATGAATCAAAGATGTATATATTAAGGGAGAAAACAATCTGCTGGAATATAGAAGTAGAACTCTTGAGGTGTAGGCAAAGAGCTTAGGATGAAATCCCCAGTTACACAGAAAATATTACAAAGAATCAACAATTGGGGGACACATCAAGTTAAAAAGTTTTTTCATAGGAAAAGAAATCACCAACACAGTGAAGCGACAGCCAACAGAATGGGAAAAAAATTACCAGCTGTTCCTCAGAAAAAGGACTAATATCTAGAAATTACAAAGAACTCACAAAAATCATACCCATCCAAATTAAAGACCCAATCTCAAAATAGGCCCCTGAAATGAATAGGCATATCTCAGATGAAGAAGTACGAACAGCAAATAAATATATGAAAAAAGGCTGAGCATCACTGGTCTTTTGAGAAATGCAAATTAAAACAACACTGATATTCAGTCTTACTCCAGAAAGAATGGCTATCATCAAGAAATCAACCTACAACAAAGAATGGTGAGGCTGTAGGGAAAAAGAAACAATTTTCCACTGCGGGTATGAGTGTAAATTGGTACAACCACTATGGAAATCAGAACGGAGATTCCCAAACACACAAAACAAAACAAAACAAAACAAAAAAATCAAAAGAAACAAACAAGTAAAAAAGAATGGAGATTCCTAAAAAAACTAAAACTAGAGGTTTCATTTGACCAGCTATTTACATTCTAGGTATCTTCCCAAAAGAGTTAAAAGGATCATATCACAGTGATATATGCATACTCATGTTTACAGCAGCAAAATTTATAATAGCTAAATCTTGGAAATAGCTCACATCCCCATCAACAGATGAATGGATACAGAAAACGTGGCATTTATATACAATGGAGTACTCTTCTTTCATAAAGAAGGATAAACTTGAGACATTTTCAGGTAAATGGATACATCTCAAGACAATAATTTTAAATGAAATAAATCAGATAGACACACAAGCTTAAATATTGGATTGTTTCTCTTGTGTGAGAAACCCAAAGGGTAAAGAAGAACCAAAGTGGAGGAAGATATTGAGAAGTAGGAAGAACATGTTCAAATGGGAAAGTGGTACAGGGAGGGTAGTAGTTCAAGGGAGGGTAGTGTGGCGAAGGGATGGAAAGGAAAAGGGATTTTCTAAAAAGAGAATGGAAGGAAAAAAAAATGTAAATAAAGCTTTTGTAAGTGGAGAGGGGGAAAAGGGTCAAAGAAAAGAGAGAGCTATGGAGAAAAAATAATTAAAATAGATTATGTACAAGTACAAATTCCCCATAATGAATGTGATCATTAGTATGGTAAACATACAGTAATAAATAAAATACATTTTTAAAAAAGAAACAAACTATTAAAAGGCATTATTCTATAGTAACAAATCAAGTTATATCCAGAAGGCTGTGGTGTATCAGTCATGAATTCTAATCTGTGAGATGATTTGTCTTAAACAGCTTCCTCTAGGTAGAGAGAGTTAAAGGCTGATTTAATCCACTTAAGAAATAATTAGAACTTAAATACTGGGCTAAGCGAGTGTATCTGACAGCTACTTAGAAGACAGACTGTAAGATGGATGGAACAGGTAGGGAAAATAAGGGAAGAAAGAGTCAAAAATGACTGTCAGTTTTGACAGATCTACTAAGTAACTGCAAGAATGGCTCAAAGCTAATGAGAGCAAAAAACTTCAAACAGTGCTTTAGGATGATAAATATAAGAGTTCAATTTAATATCCCTTATAAAATTCAGCTGAGATCTCTATTAGTTAAAAAATAGTAGGAAAAAAAAGTAGCTGAAGAAATGTAGGCATTGAGAATGTGGGTTTGAGCTCAGAAGAGAGAGATCTGGTCAGACAGTGGAGATTTGAGGATCTCTAATATATTGATATGGTGGACAGTCAAAGATTTGAGAATCACTGTATATCAATATAGTAAAAAAAACTAACAAACTAAAATGAACATATGGAAAGCAATGAAAGTAAAGTGTCACAGTAGTTTAGGGAGGAATATCTTTTAGAAGGAGTGAGTGAAACAAGTTTAGATGTAATAGAGAAGTAAAGTAAGACTGAGTAGTTTTCAGTGGGCTTCTTTAAAAAATAACCTCACTGTGAACCGCTTGACAAAGCAGTTTTAGATGGGGTAGGAGAGACAAAATCCCAATTACAGTAACTGAAAAATGAACTGAAAGTGACATTTATCACAACTGAAGCTTCTATCAAAAAACCTGTGAACAGCAGAAATGAAGATCAGCTACTGCACCACTTTCTATGTTGTTTGTATCACAACGTACTCGAGGTTGGATATTTTATAAAAAAGACAGAGATAGTCGCTCAGTTTCAAGTTTAACAGCGTGGAGCCAGCATCTGCTGTATTCTGGTAAAGCTTCTGCTCAGAGTGAACGGCATCACAATGGTGTGAGCACATGAGGAAAGGAAAGGAGACTAGACAGGAGGCAGGACACTGGGCAGGCAGTGTGCCCTTCTGGGAACAACAACGCATTAACGAGGGTGAAGCTCCCATAACCCAATTACCTCCCGGGAGGTCACACCTTGTAAAGATCCACAGCACCTTTTAGTACTGCCATACTGGTGACAAGCTCCAAACACATGAATGTGGGGGACAAAGCATCTTCACAACAGAGGAATATATAATAAGACTGAGATGATGATGATGATGATGATGATGATGATGATGATGATGATGATGATGATGATGATGTGAGCATGTTTTACATAGAAAAGCTTGAGTGGACTCAAAGAGTGAGGACTAAGACCCCAAAGTTAAAAAATACGAGGGAATAAGAAATGATGGAGAGAAAGAAATCTTTCAGGTGTTAATAAGAAATGAAACACATTACAAGGAGCAAATTGTTATCTTTAGGTAGGTAGACAAGTGTCTGAGAAGACAATGAAATAAAATAATATTTTATTGATGGCAATTAAATGGCAAAGGAGCCTCATTCTTAAGAACTTTATATAACAGAATGTTAAGGATTGAACTGTTTTACCCCAAAAAATTATAAACTGAAGCCCTAACCCCAAGAGCCTCTGAATTTTACCTTATTTGGGAATAGGGTCGCTGAAGTAACTGAAGATAAAATATATAATTACTGGAACGAAAAATACTGCAGTAGAGTGGATTTTTTTTATAACTGAGGGACTTATAAAGGGGAAAGCTTGATAGGAAGAAACACATGCAGCAAGAACATCACAGGAAGATGGGAGTTACAAATGAAGAAACTCATAGAATCTAGAAATGAGGCCTGGAACACACCATCCTTCCCTAACACCTTCAAAGGAAATGTGTCCCAACAACACCCTGTTTTTTTAGGATCACAGTTTCCAAAAATTTGAGACAAATATCCAAGCTATTTAAGTCATTCAACCTACAGTACTTTGTCATGGAAGCCACAGGAAACTAATACATAGGCATAGCCATAATCTTCAATGTCTGTACCATCTTATAGATTATATATAAGCAATTTAGTTGACACATGATTGCTAGTAATAAACAGGCAAAGAGAAATAAGAAAGAATGTGGAAAAGAGAGCACATAAACCACAACCATTTTCTACTAAAGTCTTTTAGGTTCAAAGCTGTTCAAGTGCTTTATTTCTTATTTCTAACCTAGGGTAATATTAGAAATGGATGGACTTATTAGCATATCTAATATAACTTTCGGGCTCTTTTTTTACTCCTTTCCATTACAAAGTTCCTCATCTGTACATGTATAGTCGATGCTTGACTCATGAATAGTTCTCTACTTGTCTATCTGTTGTCCATCTGCAGTATTTTAACCTTCACATTGCACTCACCAGCAATTCAAAGGAACTACAGAATTTACTGCCACGGGGCAGCCACAAGAGTTAGGAATCATCACCATATCTGAACAATATGGTGCTAGTCAAAGCGTCTAGACAAGCCAATTTCATCAAGGTCACTTTAACCTCTACCCAGTATGAGATTAAACACAGGGAGACATGCAGTTACTGAAATTCTCTTTCATATACACTCAGGTCGTGGCAACACACATACCACCTTCAGACACAGGGTGGAACTGGATAAATTCTCTTTCTCCTGGGGGAATAAGACTTATTCCAATAAAGTCTGTTCAGTTGTAGAATAGGCCTTTGTGTAGGAAATGCTCTGGGTATTTTTCAAGTGGATTAAAAAAGCTATATTACTACCAACTTCAGTAAAAGAACAAAATCTTTCAATCCTTTTGATACTAAAAATTCTTTAGTAATAGGAGTGGATTAAACATCTTGTTAAGATTAAGAGAATGGGGGCTGGGGATTTAGCTCAGTGGTTAGAGTACTTGCCTTGCTACCACAAGGCCCTAGTTTGATCCCCAGCACCGAAAAACAACACAAAACAGAACAAAAAAACTAAGAAAATGTACAACATCAAAAAATTATTGTATATCTAATGGATCATAAAATAAACGCTAACTTATGTACAAATGTACAAATCTGACATACAGTTTTAAATGGCATCAATGTGAGAGTTACTTAGAAAGAAGCGTATTGTAAAGGTGAATGGTACATTATTTTTGCCAATACTCGTCGAGTTATTTTACTTGAACACAGGAATTGTACATGTAATTCCTTGTCTTTTTTCTGCACTTAACACAGAGAGATTTGCACTTTAATGGCATTATATTATCTTGAAAGTAATACGGCTTTCTCTTTCCACTTTGACTATAAATTTAAATACAATTTCCATTCTCCTGCTACTTTAATTTTGTCCAGTTGTGCAACATCTAACATCATAAAAAAAGCCAGTCAAGTCACAGGGTTATAACACAATAAAAAGAAAATAAAACTACCTGTTTCAGAAAGCCAAGCATTAGTATGACCATAACAAAGTAGACACATGGTTTTTAACGGAGGGTGGACTATTTAATTAATATCTGTCATTGATATAGGTGCACTTGGGTACAAATTCCTTTCCTATCCTTGCTTTTGTCTCTTCTGCTGGTTTACCCTAAGAACCTCTCCTTACACAGTCTGTAGCCTGTAGCTTTTTAAGTGTTATTATAACGAAATCTCTTTGATGTGGTATACAGAGCTGCAGTGGGGGATTATTTTATAATCTTATGACTAAACCTTAGTCTGTTAGTGGGCTTATATCTTTGACCTGGGTGTCCTTCATTATTCTTTCTTAGTGCAACATGCTGACAGGTGAAATTAACCACCACATGTAGCTTTATTTCTCCTTTCCATGAGGTAGGATGTCTATAGAGGACAGGAATTGCATAAGTTCCCTTTCTCCTAGGGAATATAAGACTTTTTCCAATAAAGTCTGTTCTACTGTATAAAAGCCCCTTATATGGACAAAGCCCCAGGTATTATTCAACCCTGTTCCTAGCAAAGAGAGTGACTTTTTCTTGGTTCTCCCCCCATCAGAAACTGCTGAATTTCCAAGAGGCAAAATTCAGGAAAGTGTGGAAGCTTTAATAGAAATGCAGCTTCTGTGAGTTTCCAATTCTCAAGTTAGCCCACAGTAAGCCCCCTGCACCTCATCAAAATGATCATTTAACTGTCCCTACCAGTTAAAGGCTCCAGTGGCTTGGGCTCAATACAAATGATCTTAATTGTTATTCTTTATATTCGCTTGTCTAGATGTGGAGGTGGCATTTTTCTTTGGGCCTTATTTGTCTGATGATCTATACTGGTCAGCTTTCATTGCTTGGGGAAAGAAAACCCCTGACATGCACAACTAAGAGGAGGGAGAATTTATTTTAGCGCGTGGTTTCAAGGTTTCAGTCCACGGCCCACTGGATCCAAGGAGGATAGGTCATGGGAAAAGGGTGTGGCAGAGGGAAGCTGCCTAACTCATTGCATCGGGGAACCAGAGAGCATGGGAAAAGTCGAGGGAAAGGACCAGGGACCAGATACAGTCCCCAACTTCATGACCTACCCAAATATACTCAGAAGTGTGCTTGACTAATAAACTCCTAGACATCTCTCAGACAGATCAAATTGGACAATCAAGAATAACCAGCACAGGGCCCAAGAAAAATGGTTGATTTTCTTGTTTTTTAAGCTTCACATCTTCACTAATGGAACTTGGGTAGAGTTATTTATGTGTATTTCTTAATCTGCCTTCTAACTATAAACTCTTTGAGGATGGACTTTTGTTTCTATTTTCCAAATCATCTAGCCCAGCTACTGTCACAGATGAACAGTTCCATAAACACCAAGTGAATGGATGAATGGGTGAGACATTCACTATCCTCTGTGCCTTGGTACTTCTGTTGAAAAAGTAGGCTGAGAATTGAAGTTAAAATTGATTTTAATTTCCTTAGTTTACTGCAGATATTTCTTAAAGGAAGATATTTTATCCACAAATATATTCAATGATGCCAGTAGCTGCCTCCTGATGGTATTCTAATTAACAATTAAATGAGAGCAGGCCAGGAAATATATAATCAAGACTCTAATATTTTTCTTTTTAATTTTGAACAATTCATGCCTGAATATACAAGATAGATATAGACATAGATATAGGTGTATACACATACACAAATAGATACAGATAAAATCAGGAAATTATTTCACTAGATTTCACAGTACTAAAATGATTTGGTAGAACAATTTATTATAAAAATGTTCCTCCTTTTACTTTTGTTGCCTTACCTGGGATTTAATACTCTGCTCTGGTTTATGACATTCATTTCAATATTATTTTGTTTTTTATAAGAAACATCACAAACATTACTCCTATCTTTCATAAGTAGAATGATATAGAAAATAGGAATAGAAAAGTATAGAAGTAGAAAAGACAAGGGACATGCTCAAGACAAACATAAATATTATCACAAGGGCTAAAAGGGTGGCAATATTTTAATAACAAAAACATGATTTCATAGAAACAACAGCTATAGAAAAGTGAGTAAATTGTAGAAAATTCTATTTATCCTATTATCTAGAGTCAAAATTGAATAATATATATTTTTTTCAAAGAACACAGCTAAAAGATGTATAAAGCACCTCATTGTTTTAGCCTTACAAGTTAACAATTTAACACATTTTTGTTTTTCATAATTTTGTCAGGAAAAAAATCAAGTTTAACTTCTAGTCACATAAAAGATCTTCCACTCAGTTTCATGGACTTTATGTCTATCATTTAATTTAATGCGATTTTAAAGAACTGTTATGGGTGAGTTTATAACATCAATGTTTGATGGGAGAGTATTTCAGAGAAGCCTCAGTAATAAAGATTCTATAGTTTAACTTACATTACAAAAGAGCTGTACACATCACACTTGGTGAATGAAATAGCACCATGCGTCATCATAAAGAGGAAAAAAAGTGCGAATAAGGATTATAAGGAATATCCTTTCTATTCAAGGCTCCATGGATTCATGATCTCTTGAAGACCACACATAAAGAGATATTTATACATGAGAGAATTTAGGTTACCTTTAAAAGTACATTAATACATTTAAAATAGAGTATTCCTGGAGCAAGGAACCTTCCTGATTACCTACGTTGCTTGCAGGGCCTCCATAGTTCATCAGTATATTAGGAGGATCTTTTGAATGGAAGTCCCCTCATTAATAAACACCCATCCTTTGCCTGCCACTTCTTTCAGACTGAAATTTTTCCTCCAATGTCACAATTTTTTGTGGCAGGGAGTGAGGGCCGTAGATTCCAGCTCAAACCCCTCTTGGAAAAGGAAAATACAAAAGCTGGAGACGAAACTTGTATTCACGGAGAAGCAAATGGGAACAGCAGATAATGTCCCATTCTGTAACAGGGACTCAAGGAAAGTCAAGTCTTAAGGGCATCTGAATCAGCAACATAAACTTTTTGAGTCAAAAGATACACACATTTAAAAAGTGGCCTAAAGAGAAAAGATATTTACTATCTCTTACAAAGCAATATGTTCAGAAAAATGTGGGTGACTCAGTTAATTCAGTCACACAGTAATGTCCTCGAAGGCCCATATATTAATATTTTTTCCTCACTCATCCTCGACAGATTACATTGGTTTTCACACTTGACACTTCATGGTCTTAAGAAGGCAGACACAGACCCCAAAAGCATGTTCTCAGTCAACTGTATTTATTAGTGGGAAGGACAGTTTTTCCTTGTAAGTGTCTTTTTCATTTAACACCAATTCTTTGCTCTGATCCGTTGTTCAGGAAAGACACATCCCCCAAGCCCTGTCTTCTAGGGATTATCAGGTATTTTTCAGCTGAGGGCTCAGTGTCAAGGAAGAATATGGTATGAGCTTGCACTCCTGTAACTCTTGTTACTTTACCTACCTTTCATTCAGCAAGACATTTAGGAGTAAGAGAATTTTAAATGCTAGCCACTGAACAAAGGCCTTAGGATATAGCAGCAAAAACATAGCGTAAAATGATGCTTACACCTCTAACTCAAGTGAGAGGTAGATTCAAGTATTAAGAGTGTTACAGTAGGTAAGAGAATTATTAAGTTCTAGGCAAATCTGACCAACTTTTTTGATGAAATAATGTTTGAGTATCATTGTGCTGTAGAAGAAAACAACACTTAATGAAATGCAATCATATTGTAAGAGGGAATACAGAAAGTTCAAAGAAATAAAGAGATATTTAGTATAGAGGAAATGAACATAGAGACAGAAAATGGCACTGGTAAATCTGGTAAGATAAGCCACATGATTTGTGCTTCTCACATGTGACCTTAGGAAATGGGGAATGGATGAAATAGTAAGGAGTATCCAGCAGGGCCATGACATTACATTTATATGCATCCAGAAGGACGATGGATGGTTGGTCGTAAGGAGAGTAGTCAAGTTTGTAAGACAGAATGTGAGGAAACCAACTAGGAGGCTGTTACAGTATTACAGGAAAGAATTAATTATATGTTTAGCAAGGCTAATGAACCTAAATTACAGATTTTGTTCCAAACACTCTAGTAATATACTCAGTTACGCTCTCAAATGATTTTCACCAAGCTATTAATATACCTGATTTTGAAATAGAGAAGAGTAAAATTGTTAGTCACATTTTTGTAACTATAACAAATGCCCATAATAATCAGCATATAAATAGAAAAAGGTTATTTTGGCTTATGGTTTCAGAGATTGCAGTACATGCCTGATTGTCCTTGTTGCTTTTAGGTGTGTATCACAGTAGCATATTACGGTAGGAGTACATGGTGGAGGAAAACTACTCATATCGTCTTGAGGAAGGGAAAGACGAAGACAGACCAGGGTTCCACCACTCCACCATCTCTTCAAGGAGCTGACCCATATTACCTAAGGCCTCATTAGGTTGGAGCTCTTTAAGAGTTTCTGCCATTTCCCAATAGTGCCACGGCTAGGGACCATATGTTAACACATGAACCTTTGGGGGACATTCTGGGTCCAACTGAAACCAGAAAATAAAGACACAAAGGCTAAAGACCTGAAGAAAACTAAATAACTAACTGAATAACTTAGTAAACTGAAGGCCAGGACCTATGTAAGCTCAAATACAAAGGGCAAGAAACAAGTCCCTAAGTAAACTAGAACCTACCCTGGTTGATTAAAATGCAAACAAGACAGGCTGCTTTCTGGACACAAAGGCCTGGCAGCAATAGATACCATCCCTGAGTTTTTCCACGTACTAGTACTATGTTCCAAAGAACTGGGCATAAGTCTTTAGATTTGGGCATTTCCTCAGCATTCTCCTCCCCCCTCATTTAATGAGAGCTTTCTTTTTGTTCTTCCTAATAAACACACACTCGCTCTTCCCTACTGCTTGCTGTTTTGTCCCCCTAATCTTCACAGCCTCAGAACAAGGATCCAGTGGTTATACAAATACAGCAGCAAATTAATTGAATGCAGTCTAACAGGTAATTTTAACCTATTAACCAAGAATTGTATCCCTTATTTCAAGAGATAAGAAATCTTGAGTAATATTAAGATCCCTATAGTTTAAACATAGTATCCTCAATGTCTTAGTTACTTTCTTCTTGCTGAGACAGGACACAATAAATGATCCCCATAAGTCAGAGGAGGAAAGGTTTATCTTGGCTCACAGGTTGTAGAGGTTTCAGTCCATAGTGGGCTAGCTCCAAGGCAGGGTGGCATGGCAGAGGGGCATTGTAGAGCGGAAACAGTCCATGGCATAGCAGTGAGGAGTAGGGAGCATCAAGGGAGGATGGGGAGAGATAAACCCTCCCAGGCCACATCCCCAGTGACCAACCAGGCTTCACCTCCCAATATAACATTTATTTACCAACTCATCAGTGGGCTAATCTACTGATAAGTATCATACCTCTAAGATTCAATCTCTTTCCTATACCCCCACCTTCATGAGGCTTTGGTGGGACATCTAGATATAAACCGTAACATTCTGCCCTGGCCCAAAATAGACTCAAATGTGCCCCTTTATATAAAATGCATTAAGTC
Source organism: Hystrix cristata (assembly GCA_004026905.1). NCBI lineage: Eukaryota > Metazoa > Chordata > Mammalia > Rodentia > Hystricidae > Hystrix > Hystrix cristata. The sequence goes on along the minus strand of PVJO010003646.1, from coordinate 78,565 downwards.
CATCTCTAAGAGTTGCCAAAGACCTAACAAGTCCAAGTCGAAGTCCAAAGTCTCCTCTGAGATTTAAAACAAACCCGTAGCTGTTAGCCCCCATAATTGTGTGTGTGTGTGTGTAAGCGTGTGTGAGTGTGTGTGTGTGTGTGTGTGTGTGTGTGTGTGTGTGTGCACTGGGGACCAAACTCAAAACCTTGGACTTGCTAGGCAAGCACTCTAACCACTGAACTAAATCCCCAGCCCCAGCCCCTGTAAAAATTAAGTTAAACACTGCTGACACACAAAGCCACAGGGTAAATACTCTTTCAAAAGAGAGAAATAGAGAAAAAGGAATGAGAGTAAAGCAAGACCTAAATCTAGCAGGACAAATGTGAAATCCTAGAGTTTCATGACTCGCACCCGCGGCAATCTGTGGCAAGATAGAACCGCAAAGGGCTTGGGCAGCCCTGCCTCTCCAGTTCTACCAGTGGTGGTTGTAGGCCTCACTGCTTCTCTGCGGGGCCAGCTTTGCTCACTGCTTGTAGCTCTCCTCAGAGGTTCCACATTCCTGGCTTCTTCCTCTTTCCAAGATCTCCACTGCATTTTCAACTTCACAGTCACGGCTTCACATACTGTCCTCTCAAGGGCACACTGCGCGGCCTCCCAGGCCTTCTTCTAAAATCGGGAAGGAAGCCTTCCTGGTCCCACAGCTGACTGTATAACTCTTGCATTTTGCACAACCAGTATCACATGGATAACTCCAGGTCTGCCACCTGCTTGACCAGTAGCCAGGTCATTTCGCGTCTGCTGGTGGCTGCAGAGGCCTCTGAGTGCCTGGATGGCTGAGCATGTGACGTGAATCCTGGGGAGTCAGTTCCTATTCCCTAGGCTGCTGTCATTCTGGAGCATGGCACCCTGGGGCTCTCTTTTCAAAGCAAAAAATTTCACTTTCACAATTTTAAGCCTGCAAAGGATGGGACTTTGCAGGTTCCTCACATTCCCTCAAGACATTGTTTCCTACTGTCCTATTCCAAAGTACTTGACTTCTTTTTAATGCTAATCCTTTTAGCAACTATGTTCTCTTCTGCTTCATCTTTGCAGGCTCCAATTTTACTGAAGTTTCCTTTCTTGCCAAACTTAAACTGTTTAAAATCATTCAGCTATGACTTTTGCTCTTAATTCTCAAGGTAGAATTGAATAAAAGCCCCAAACATACCCACATCTCAACATCAACATTAGACTGCCTTGAAATTTCTTCCACTGTATTAATCAGTCCAATCCCCTTAATGTCAGTTTCCCTCAAAGTCTCAGCATAGATGTACAATACAGACAATTTTTCTGCCTCAGCATCACACCCCAGAAGCACTTAATCTGCTTTACTGCAGAAAACCACTCCCTCCCCAACACACACCAGAATAGAGAAAAAATATGTGATCTCTAGAGTTTTATTTTAGGAAATGACAGATATTGTTTTTTAATATGTTCATGTATTGGTTTAGTGTTCTGTAAGAATGCATTTCCAATAAGATATTGGCATTTAATGGAGAACTTGGTTACAATAAATTTTGCTTCTTAGATATTTTAATAGTAAGGCTTACTTGCCATCAACCAACAGGAGATACATCTAATCATGCACTTGTGCACACCCTGCTTTCAATTTAATCTTTCTCAATGTATTTTTCAAATACTTGAATTGTGTTTTTTCTACTCAGGAGCTTATGACTATAGGGATAAGACATAAATCTACTCTCTATCATAGTCTTCTAATTGCCGCTGGTCTGTAAAATACCCATTCAACAAATTAGCTCTTGTTATACCTGAATATTATACTTCTTGCAATACTAACCTTAAGTAGAATAGTGTTCAAGATAATATAATTTGACTAATATGGTTATCAGACAAAACTAGGGATTATATTTTTTGAGAAAATTACAAGAAAAGAGTCTAATAAATGTATCTAGTCATGAGGCAGAGAATCGCACTCTTTTAAACTCCCAGATATATATATTTTTTAACTCCCAGATATTAAATCAAATGAACAAGTGAACACTTAGTGGAAAGGAGAATTATTACAAATATAAGCAGCTAAATATTTCTTTGGTTTTAACTGTATGCCATGCACTCTGTAAGGTTATTTAACCCTTACAACAGTCCTGAGTTAAGAACTTCTGCTTTGTGATTGAGCATTAATAAATTAATGCTGGAAATCAGTAAATATTTTATCTAATCTCTTATAACCACTCAGTGATAGTATTAGGTCTGTTTGGCTCCAATTTCCAGCAATTTTAGTAGATGTTATACTGCCTTTTTCAAAACAGTTTGACAACATACCAAAGTATTTTAAAAACATTTTATTTCAGTTAATACAACAAACCTTCTGGGTACATACAGGAGATACTGATAATATTTGACTTCAAGAAGTTTAAATAATCTTCCAAAGTTTTATGGATGGAGTTAAGTACATAATTAAGTTTTATGGATAGAGTTAAGTACTAATGGCATTTTCACTCGAACATCCTGATATCAAAACATACTGTTTTCATTCCAAATTATCCCTGATCTATATCAGAAATGGTGACAGCTGATTAGAAGAAAATTAAGTGTGGGGGGGACAATAGGAAGTGCTGGCTCTGAGTCTAGGAGTTCAACAAGTTATGTGTACAGGCATTGTTAATGCCATCTCTTTTATAGCACATACTCATTGATTACACAATTCAGTTATTTAAAAAAATAATTTCCGAGTACCTTTTACCAGATACTGAAACATAATGTTGAAAGAAACAATCTTACAGTTGAGAACTGAGAGTACTAAGTGAACTAAAGAGCATAGGAGAATAGATACTTACAGAATTAAAATATTGATCATTTACTGGCTGTCTGAACTTTCTCAAACTCCTCACTCTCTTGGTATCTCAGTGTCATCCATGTAAAATGGATAAAATAGTAGGGCTTATTTTCTATGGCCATTATAAACATTAAGCAGTGTAGGGAACAGTAACATATTAATACATAAAAAGAATTTAGAAGGAATGCCTGAACTCCAAAGACTCAATAAATATTAGCTATTAAGCCGAAGTGAATATTGGAAGCTATGATGATGAGCCACGTTTCCTCTTAACGTGAAAGTCTAACACCACGGTTTATTCACTATCTACTAGCTTTTAATAGTTACTATTACTTAGATCCACTAATTTGGAACAAATGTGTTTCAAATGTTTCCTGATCAAAACAAGGTCAACTGGATATCTGAAAAATTCCATAAGGCTATTTTCTATTATCTTACAGTATCTTTCAAGAAATTTGCTTCTTCTTTATAAGAATATCTACATTCAACATTTCTCTGTTCAGCAACATGTTGCTATTGTCTCTTAGCAACTAAAAGTATTGTAAACAAAACAAAACAAACAAACAAACAAACAAAAACAAAACTGAGGTTTGCAGGGTTGGAAATCTATCAAGGACTTAAAACAGAAAACTTATTTCTTTAATTTTTAGGAGAATTGACCTGAAATGAAAAAGAGAAATTGTTTAACTTCATACAATACAAAATGTTTTATTTTTATTGAAATTATGTAAAACATCAGATATATTTTCAGTGGTACTCTCTGTATCATGGGCTTCACTGCTGTGGCTTAAAGTCCTCATTTTATAGCTGAAGTTACAAATTAGATGTGGTATAAATTATTTTCCCGGGGCCAAATGACTAGATAATGGAGACTCCTGTACTAAAGTCGGGTCTTCTAATTGTTCTTCACAGGAAGGAACCAATTCACCTTCAAATATAATGGCAACTAACTGCCATAGTTATATCTGATCCCGTATCAGAAGAGATTTTGCTCAGTGACAGATTTACTAAACCTCTACAAACCACAGGAAATGAACTGTTACCTAAAAATGTATACTACATGTACATGATACCCCTATTAAGTTCATAAATTAAAGCGTGCCTGCCTTGTTTCAGAAAAATCCCAGTATCAGTATATTTGAACCAGCTGCAAGGTGCTAAGAGAGAAAAGACAGAGACAAACAGTTCCAGAACTTCACGAAGTGCAATGCACTGGGGAATAATGAACAGAAACGTGGTTATGGGAAGCAGCAGGACCAGTGAACACCTGCAAGTTGACTCAGACGGAGGGTACTCATACATGGGTCAGGTCAAAAGTGAATTTATCCAGGCAGCAAGTACCTGCTTTATCTCAACACCCAGGATGGCAGGCACATTTCCAGTAATGATGGCACTGGAATCTAGCCCTGAAGCTCCACATGTGCTCTGGTGGTTTTGTTTATGCACTGAGGGGAATAACAACCAGAGTAATTCAGGAGCAATTATTAAGGTTATAATTCCAGATGGCTGCAGGCAGGTCAAACTAAATTCCTACATGGCTATTGTAGTTAATTCATTGCCATCCCTGGGTGTGAATTTTAAAACCTACATATTTATAATTCAGTTTTAAAGTGAGAAGTCCATATGTTTGTCACAGTAATGCAATGAGCTTCCGAATAAAATCTGCTATGTTCTAAAAACATCAAATTATAATAATGACAAAATAACAATTTCCCCAAATGATATTTTTTATTTGTTTCTCTCCGTGTTCTACGTTTAACAACCACATCTGACAACCTTATCTCACTGAGAGTAAAATTATCTCTAGAACATAAGTCTACATGGCAAAACTGTTTGTATCTGAATGGAATAATAATTCTTATGTCGTCTGATCAGGCATTTCACAGGATGGAGAAGAGTTAACAAAAAAATAATTAATTTCTATGTTTTGACATTTCGAGAAGATATGCCAGTTCTCTCTGGAGAGGAAACAGGCTGTATTTTTATCACTTGATCTCAAGTACTCAATTCATCATTTTCTCATGATCTCTGGGAGGAATGCACAGTGGGTTCATTTAATTTTAGTCTTCAAGGTGCTGAAGAGCTATTATTTCACAATGAATCATTTTGCCTCTGTTAAATCAATTATAAGAGAACTCAAATAGAAAAGGATCTTGTCAATAATAATCTAGGCAGAGTATAGAAACTACACACTTCATTTAAAGGATTGATCAGCTATTTATAATGTTTTAACTTAAATCTATGGTCTTTTTTGATTTTGTGATAGCTGTACATTTTTAAGGCTAAGGATTTTATTTTTACAGATCATATCACTGGGCTTTGTGCAATATGTGTGGGTGAGATTAATGAACTTATTATAATTGATTAGAAAGAAGTATGTGGATGACTGCTTACTTTAATTAGTTTTATAACTGTAGGAAATTGTTTCATATGCCAGGTTTGTCACCAAGCACGTCTGGAAAACATTATAGTGCTAATCAGACTTGATAGGAGGTACCTTTCATTAGGCAGTACGGCTCAGGGCGCTTGGAGTGAACAAGGAAAGTAGTAAAAAGATGGACGTGACATCGTCTAGGAAGAAGGAATTAACTGTTTTTGTGAAAGATGGTGCAAAATATAGTACTTAAAAATACTGTGGTGGCATAGAGAGTTCAATATGCATAAATATAGCAAATGTTTTAAATATGTCAGGTTTATCCAATTAACCTAAATTTAAAATTTCTGTGACTTGTAGATTATCATGAAAATATTAGTAACTAAGTCTTTCAATGCATTAACCTTTCAAAGGGCATTTCTTAAGTAATCACTATCCCCAAAGAATACTGCATCTACACATAACTTTGAACAAATAGAAAAATCACAACCTTAAGAAAGTGAAGCTAACTATAAAACACGTTTAAGATTTGAGGTATATGAAGAAATTATAAACCTACCTCAGGGGAACTGATTAGGTGCTTTTCATAAATTCTGGTTAATAAAATATATTCTTTTTTGATAACTCTTACTACACACTCTTACTACACTGTCTTTACCTGAGGTCAATAATCAACCTTGTATCATTTCATAATTAACATTTTGGATTTAAGTATCTGCTATTTTACCATATCGTAAGTAGTGTTTAGGAAGTATAATTATTACTTCACTGATGAACAAATGGATATTATTACTTTTTAACATACCAACATACCAATGTGTTGAAATTTCTGAATACTCAATCTATTTTATTTTTATAAATATATGCAATATTTAACATTATACATGTAAATAAGTGTATTAATTTTTCTTCTACTATTCTAGAACTAATATTATTGGATTTTTGGAATCAAATCGGTGTTTCTATTGGAAATACTCTCATTACAAAAAATTCCAGTCCGATGAGGTATTACTAAGTAATATACGGAAAACATGAAAAGGAATTTTCCCATTCAATACACTTGTCAGCTAGGTTGGATAAAGTCTAACCTACAAATCTTGGGAATGTGATAGGAAGACATGTATCTTCTGTGCCTGAGTAGTCTTATGAAACCACAGTAAACAAACCTAACAATCACCACTAATAACTGCAACAACCAAGAACCTCAGTTTAAAACCTTAAGTATTTTTAGTATATTAAACAAAGTTGTTTGCACAGGGTTCTCCAGCAGCCTTCAAAATTACAAAGCAAATGTTACGGTTTATTGTCCTATGAGATATGGATTTAGTATACAAAGCTGCCACCTATTGCTTTTACTAAAGGTCAAAAAACAATAATAACAATAAAAATAAAAACATGCATAGGCTGCAAATATAAAAGATATAAAGTAAAATGAAAGCATGCATACGATGCAAATTAAGATAAGGACAATCGCTACTAGAACCATTTTTCCATTTTGTATTAGTTTTTAAACATTGCTTTTATTTAGGAAGGAAAAAAACAGTTTTGTGGGGGTCATTAAACAAAATATCTTCGCAAGAAAGGATTCTTAATAATAGATAAAATCTTTTTTTAACACAGTACTAACAGTGTATTTCTCTTTAGGAGGATGTCAATTTTAATAGATGTGTCACAGTAACTCTGCCAAAATGTTCTTGAGATTAGAGAATGATGAAGCTTCATTTATCTGCTACACCATAACCCAAATATTTAAATACTACAACAATTTAAGCCCATGCATGGAAACATTTTCAAGGATGATAGCAATCTGGTAACTTACTGATGGGCATTCTATAAAAAGGTATAATTCCTTGTCAGTTTTTCCATTGATGCGGAAATATTTGCATTTTGTTCCAGTAGTGAGTTGTACCTGTCATTTTCTGTGACAAATTTTACTGGTTAGTATTCTACATTAGTCAAGAATAAAAATTAAACATATTATTTCACCCATTGGCTGTCAAAAACTAGTCTTAATTTTCATAATGAATAGTAATTGCTGAGAGCTAGCCATGTTTTTTCTCATATTGTTAAGACATAACTGGAAATTTTATTAAATAACATATTTATTTTTTAAAAAATTCTTTTTATTAAATAATAAACTTACTTAAAACTCCTTTTTTTACGTAAGAGTATCTTTAAATAATCATATACTAGAAAATTATCTAAGAAATAGAGAATATATGGTTTATTTAATATTTTATTAAATATTATAACATTACATATTTTCTGAAGAAACAAACAAGATTTTTTGGTATGACCAAAACTTTAGTAGCTATTTTTGCTTTAGACTAAATTTTCTCACCATGAAAAAAAAAGTCACTATAAAACTAAAGCTGGTTGTATAAGTAAGGCTGTATCATTTCTTCTCCCAGGCTATGTTCACTTGGGTTTTAGATAAAGACCACACCTGAGATTCTACATAGGCAAAATTTATACTGATGACGCTTTAGCTGCTACCAACCATCAATGGCAATGACACCTAAGAATCACTCTGTAACACCAATTTCAGCTACAATGATGTAGAAAAGTAACACCAACAGAGGATACACCACGCAAAGCTGTGCATACAAAGAGAAATAATTCTATCTCTTCAGGCCATATTCTTACACCAGTACCAAGATCTACGAAACGGCCATCAAATTGAAAATCTTCAAATGAAGTAAACCACCTTATGCAGTATGGTCAACACAACATATATTTGAAAGCTGTTTATAATCAAAATAGTGCTTCGTTTTTTAAAAAAAAATCAATTTTGTTCTGCTTTTTTTTAATTGCTTGACATTTCCCTAAATACAATCATCTTGTTTGATGAAAGAGTTTTACTTCTCTTTCATTGAGAGAAAAAGAAAAAGTGAGATATACAAATAACATATTTTTGTTTCTACCAATTGAAGTGTGAAGCAATAAAGCGGTGTAAATGTATTAATGAAAACATTTGAAAAGCCCCATCTCGTTGCTTACTGTACATTACCAAAGGAAAGGTAGAAGATTGAATCATTAATAAGAAAAATATTGTGGTACTTATATACAACAATTAATGAAAATTGTTTTATTTCTTTCAAAGTTTAGCAGATAAATTTAACAAGTTAAATTACAGTAATGGTCGTAGAATAACATTTTATAGACAAAATATCAACAGAAATAGAAGTATTCCATTTTCCAATAAAAGCAGAATACAGATACTTTAAAATTTAGCTATATAAAAGGCTGAATAATCAAAAATGCATAAAATTTCCTATCTGTATTTATGGTACCAAAAAATTTTCAATAAAAAAGATATTCTGTATGTATAGGGTAATCATATGTTTTGAATAAACTAAAAAACAAGTCTTATCTCTAGTAATGTTTCTTTTTAAATAAATGAAAAGCAGCAAACTGCTCTTTCCCTAATGTGACAGATTTAATTTGCATTATTTTCAAGTGAGTTGTTCAATTCAGAATTTTACTAAACTTTTGAGAAAAAGATTTTAGTTGACTATTAGAGGTAGTCAGTCATTCAGTGAAAATGTTTTTGTCATTTACAGACTGCGTTTTGGTTAGGTACATGCATATACAAGTACAATGAAAAAGCGGAGAAACGTTGACAGAAAGACACCTAGTGAAAGAGTTAGGTCAAAGAGGCAAAATAGAGGAAAAGTGTGAGGGGAAAAAGACAATGGTTAATACATTAGATTGTATCCCTGAATATACAAAAGAAAAAAAAATAGTTAATATAAAAATATAAATTGGATTGGGATTTTCCTCAAATAATTGAGTATAATGTTAAACTACTGAACATCTGACCCAGGAACTAGTTTCTTTCACATATATGATATTGGTGAACTAGTGATCTGGATGAGCCATGATCCAGTTTCAAATTAATAATCTTCATATGTTTTTAGATTTTATCTTCTAATTATTGGGTTTTTTTTAACTCATATGTTATTCCACTCATATATTTGCTAGCGAAAATTTATTGAGTGCAGAATAACTTCTGGCTACATAATAAATTACGTGAAGTAAATAGTTACATCCTGCCCAGTTGCTATGAGTCAGGAATCTGGGTGTGGCTTGGCTGAGGTGTAGCTATTTAAACTCTCCTAAGGTTGTAATTAAATTTTGAGCCAGAGCAGTAGTTTCTTCAGCTATAGAAAGAGTGGATTTGATGATCACGGATTTCTACAGAGGGTGCTCATAATATGGAAGTATTCCCAAGGATAAGTGATCCAAGGGAGAACGATGCAGAATATTAATGATGGAAGCCACACATGCTTCAAAACCTAGTCTCAAGAGGTAATTTTCCAACCATTCTGTTGTATTCGATTCACTAGAAGCAAATCAATAAATATAACCCTCACTCAAGGGATGGAAAATGTATGAGGGTGTGACTGTCAGGAAGTATGGATAACTGGTGACCATTGTACTCTACTCTCTGGCCTAGGGTGACTCAATGAAACATCAACATCCCTTTCACATATGAAATACACTAACAACTCTCTCTTGGGGCTTCCTCAAATGTAGTATTATTGCAACATCTTCTCAAAGTATACAGGTTTGTCATCTAGTTTCATACGTACATCTCATTGAATATATTTCCTCCTGGTCTGGAGAAAGGTAGACATTGCCCCTTCCACCAAATGTCCAACAGGCAGCAGTGGGCCTGGAATAGTATAAATACTGCAGACATTCATGTTCTGAAAGGGGAAATGGCAAGTGTGAAGAAGCTACTAACCCACAGCAATTCTAAAGTCCAATCATGCAACTATTTAATGTTGTTTAATAAGGCCAAAGGCATACGTACAACCCTTCTTGGCTCTTAGCTTTAATGCTGGGCTCTGGTTCTGCCCTCTGGGTCATTATTGGGCTAAGTAGTGCTCTCAGCCTACTCTGTCAGAGATCTGACAGCCCAAAGGTTGCCTCTCAGTCTGATTTGTTTATGTTCCCCTCTCTTCAAGCTAGCAACTATTCTGCATGTATAATCTTTTAAGCACTACATAGCTCGCCTGTGAATCGTCTTTGAGTTTTTATCATTTGATAAAAACCACTTTTACAAATCTCTTGAGATAATCTCTTCCTATCCCAGGCTCCTTATTTCCATGGTTGAACAATAATACTCTTAAGCTTTCTAGCAGTCATAAAAATGTTTCAGAGGCCATAGTGGGTACATTTTTAAACTCTAATGGTTTTCTGAGTCACCAGCTACAATCTTTTTGAGGTCTTAACAAAAGATTTTGTCATCATACCCTCACTTTCATTTGGCCATCTTTCCTTCTGTCCACTTCCCTCCTCTCATACTATGCTACATATTACTAGAAGAAACCAGATGGTGTCTTCAACTTTGTTTGCACAACTCCTTTAGCAAATCATCCAGTTAAATGAACACATTTTCCATTATCTACTTTTTTTCACTCAACAATTCGTAAAACTTAATACCACGCAAGGATTCTCTTTCTGCCAGTTTCCAACTCCATTTTTTAAAACTTTCCTGAAAGTTCTAACTTGCAGCCTTATTACACACTATGAGGCATCTAGGAACCACAGGCACATTTTTGTCAAAATATATTGCCCAGGGCCATATTATAGACTTTTGTTAATGCAGCATCTAATAGTCACTATTAAAATCTGTACCAGGTATCTATTGTTGCTTAACAAATTTTCTCAAAACTCAGTGACATTAAAGAGGTTTTAATTAATTCAGATTTTGTGCATCTGAAATACAAGTATAGCTTAGCTGGGTGCTTCTGGCTTGAAGCCTCTCATGAGGACACATTCCAGATCCTGAGAATATAATCATCCCAAGTCTCTACCCAAGGATTGGGTCTACTTCCAAGCCAACTTGCAGTGTTATTGGTAGGAATCAGGAAACATACTTGCAAAAAGTCACTTGGAATTCTCCGAAGGGCTGCATTATGACAAGTCTTCCAAAGTAAGCAATCCCATGGAAAATGAGTTAAAGTACCCAAGGCAAGACATAATTTTTTAAAACCAATGTTGAAGGTGACAATACATTATTTCTTCCTATTTTATTTATTTAAAGTCAATCAGTAAGGGGAGGGATTATACAAAAGCTGATTATACTGAGCAAGGGTTATCACTGGGATCATTTAGAGTCCATCTACTGAAATTCCTCACAGAACTACTCAATTTAGTTATTGTTATGCTTTATATGTTACTGCCAAAAGGTCATGTTTTAGAAACTTAATCCCCCAATTCATATGTCAGTGGTACTTGAAGGAAAGCTTTGGGGAGCTACTCAGTATAAAATGAGGTTTTCATATGACCATTACTTTCATGGGGACAAGAGATTGGGGTATTCTCAAGACTTAATTCATGGCCTGTTACTCTTTAAAGACAGAGGCACAGCTTTCTTTCCCAATTTTCCCTTGCTAACAATATATGGAATGCATTCTTCCCTCGTGTCTCTACTCTTACTACAATGACCAGCTGCACTGTAATAGCAGGGGGACATCAGGATGTCTCCAAGGGCAAGAATGGCCATCATTCCACATCATTCAGACAGGAAATCCCCTAAAATGGAAAAAAGTCTCCAAAATAGCATACTCATGACCCAGTGCAAAACTACTAAACCCACCCAATCCCAGTGATGAGAAATAGTCGCATTCTTTAGTTTATGGGCCAATCTGACACTCTTTAACAGAGCCGTGCCCTCTTTATCTCTTCAAGTAAACCCCTTTCCCTCTTCTATGTTAATGCTAACTCTTGCCTGATATATCCTCTTGTGCCCATCACTGACCATTCTGGAAATTCTTGCAATGAGAATGACAAACCTATTGGTTGGGAGGATATGTGGTAAGGAACCCATCTCCCTCTGGAAGATGTCCTCAGACCCAGTGAGGTGATATGCCTATTTCATAATTTCTATCTAACTTGATGGAAAGAACCCTCTGTCACTTTGTGGCAAGATCATGGGGATGAAAACATGATGGCATTAGTGGTTAACCAAAAACATAAAACTACAGCTAAAGCTTACTCTGTTTTGTCATCTGATGCCTCCTAAATCATTGTGACAGAGCAAGAAGGTCCTAGCCTAGATGAGGCTTCCTGAGCTTGGACATCCTAGCCTCCAGGGTTTTATAAAATACATTCATATTTTCTTTCAATTGCTTCTGTGATATTGTGTTACAGCAATGAAAAATGAATATGACAACTACCCCATTATTCTGAAAGAACAATTAACTCTTAATTAGCCACAATAATCAAATTGGATCCTAGATATGAATGATCTGATATGATATACAACTTTATAAAATGGTATTTCTCATATCTAATTGCTGAAATTCACAAACACATTCACTAAGAAGAATGTGAGTTCATTAAGCCAGGACAATCGCTCGGTTTGTTTTAGCATCAGTAAACTAGAATTTGATTGATCTCCAGGAAGAAATAAAAGTCACAGTTAATGTTTAAAGTAGAGTATCTGTTAAACCTGTGACAATATTCAGAACACCAATGAAATAGCAAGTCAAAGTTAAATTCTGTTACATTACGATGGCCTTTTGTTTAAAAAAATCTGTCCTACATATACATGTGTTGCTTTTAGAGGTATGAAACATTGTATTGCTTCTAAATTCTTCTCAGATTAATGTATTTCACCTAAAGAACAAACAAAAAAACCTATAAGAACAAAGAAAGACAGGACCATGAATCTGTTATGTTCATAGCTTTCATTATATGTTATCTTAGTGGAGCAATCCAGAAGAGCCTGGTTGGAGAATATTGTGATTTTTAGAGAATGACAAGCCTATGCATTTTTTCACAATTTAAACGACACCCAGAGCATTTAAGAGATAGCTTAATACCATTTTATTGTCAGACAAACGATACTCATCTTGTTCAATAGTATAGTTATATTAGCCAGGCAATTCATCTTAAATTGAACTGAGAGCTAAGATAATAGATGTCACTCTTCTAATCTAGAGAGTACACATCATATCTTCTGTGAGCTCTAGTACACAACTCGAAGGTTCTTAGGTACTACATATGGAAAAAAATAAATATGAGTTATTGTCTACATGTATGGATATAAAGAATACAGAAAAAATTTAAACTATTACATGATGTGTGCATAAAACGATGATTTTGACATGAGATAATATTTTCACATAATGGCAAGGTCATCTTGTTCATGATTTGTGATATAGTTTTTCTGTGTTTATTAAATATAAATAATGTAGTCAGATAAAATAGATTAGGTACTTCCTGTGTAAACTTTAAAACACTTTACCTCTCTTTAATTTAGTTCTACCTGGTGTTATTTAACAATATGATCCATAAAGTTGGAATTATAATAAAATTTCTTCATGAAGAACATTCTATATGAACTGGGGAAATGTAGATAAAATGTTTAGATTATTTTAACAAAGGCAAAATATTTTCATCAGCACTACAAAGACTTACCTGCTATGTTCAAATATGAGGAAGCTTGTTGATTAAGATAAAAAGGGAAGATTGATTGGGTTCTTTAGATTTTGGTGTACTACTACAAATCTCCAAATTTTTCACAATTTATGTTCTAGGATTTCCTGCTTAGGTTAGCTTACCAAAATTATACGTATCCCCCCTTTTATTCTGAATGTCTTCATTGATCCTACCTACATCTCTAGCCAAAAACGCCATCTTCCATAAGATACCACATATTCAACAGTTATAAACTTCTACACCGATCTCAAAAAGATCTTGCTCACTGAAATACACCCATCATTATTTATGTTCAGACGACCTTTCCTTATGGCAAAATTTTATTCTTTCTTTAAAATTTGGTTTAGTATTACCCTCTGTGAGAAATTTGAAATCTACTAACGTTTATTTACTTAAAAAATATATAATAGTGCTTGCCAATCTATTAATCTCACATATTTATACCATGGCTTAATTAAATTTGCAATCCTGGCTATAATAAGTGATTGGCAAAGAGCAAATATTTGAAAAAGAAATCACATGTGTATAAAAATTTAAAAGGGGAACTAATCTCCTAAAAACTTCTGTTTCTCAGAGCTTAACAAAGAATAGTACAGACCAATCCCTCCAAAAAGAATACAGAGCAATCATAAAGAATCTTTAGATTACTTCTTCTGCTTTTATTTTAACCAAAGTACTGGAAGGAGCCTTAGGTAAAATATTTGTCTATGTGGTGTGCATAGGTCAAGAAATACTTGAAGGAAATACAAATTGGGGTGCTGTCTAGGGAAACAGACATTTATCTCACTCTGTTTAGAATCAACGTATGTGTGCAGTATTAATAAGTGCATTATGATTTTATACAGCGATTCACAATCCTCTAAGGAAACCGATGCCTGTGTATGAAATCACTTTGAATAAAAACAGGTTTCCCAAAAGCCTTGTTCAACTTGTTAAATACTAAGTCAATTCAGGTTCGAAGCAGAAACTCCTCTAAGAACATAGCAGAGAGTTAATTAAGTTAGTGACCTGTCTCCTCAGAATTGAGGAAGGACTTAGAAGGAAACTTGGACAGAGACATTTTAAAGACACTGCTGGAGACACAAAAGGTTGCTGTGATTTTTTTTTTCCTTCAGTTCTCATTTAGGAACAGAAAGGAGCATAGGCCACTAAAGGAGGATGAGAATAATGAGGCAGCCCATGGAATAAGGAGAAAGTTATTTTTAATTAACAAAATAATTGGTCAGTTCCATTATATAGCAAGGCATATATATGTATATGTATGTATATTAGATTAATATATATAAAGATATATATATATATATATATATAGAGAGAGAGAGAGAGAGAGAGAGAGAGAGAGAGAGACAGAGAGGGAGAGCAAGCATAATGTCATCATTAAAGTATCTGCAATTAACACAGGCCAGAAGAAAAGAGAGTATGAAATGTTGCTAACAAGTGACCTTTTAGAAAATCATGAGTTAAGGATATTCAAGTAATTCTCCAGTTGAGAAAAATATAGTTTCCAAAACTTGACATAATTAAATGAAATGTTCCTCATCATTCCTTTAAATGACCTAAGTTTTATAATTGCTTAAATCGCAAACTATAGTATAACACTTGTAAATATATATCAATCCTAGTTAATCATTAATTCTAACAGCAATTGTTATGGTTTTGATACTCTGCTTTATTTTCTGTTTAATATGTCCCTGCTGGCTTGAACAACCAGGGGTACATGCATGACTGTCCCACTGGGCAGCTTGCACCACTGACGGTACAAATGGATCTAATCATTTTATTGGTCATCTAACTAATAAAACTAACAAAAAAGTCTATAAATGGATCAAATCTAGTTAGTTGCTTGAATTTGAATAATTACTAAGTATAAATATTAATACTGTTCATACCTATTCTCCATTACTTTTCTTGTTTCTGAGACAAAATACCTAATACTCAAAGTTAAAGGAGGAAAGGTTTATTTCAGCTCATGGTTTGTACGGATTTTGGTCCATAGTTGGCTGGATCCAAGGCAGAGTGGCATGGCAGCAGAGTGGCACCACAAAGGAGAAACAGTCCATGGTGTGGCAGACAGAAGGCAGCAGCAGCAAGCAACAGCAGCCAGCCTGCCTTCCCTCTCTCCCTTTATATTCCCTCCAGGCTATGAGCCTACTGATTGGTACTATCCACATGCAAGGTGGGGCCTGCATTATTCACATCCAGAACTATGTTAAACCCATTTAGTTACCACACACCTTTAACCCTAGTATCACCCACCCTAGATCCAGCCAGCTCCAAAAAGCCCTACCTATGAGTGCACGAGTTTTTGCACTAGATATAAGCCATAACAATACCAATTAAAACTATTACAATAATCAACTAATTTATTTATTTCATGAAATTAAATCAGAGCTTCCCAGCAGTGAGACATATGAATCAAGGCTCCGAAGTGAATGTGTTAAATTAGGCTTATCACTGTGCTTCATGGAACCTACAGGAACCACCATTTAGAGATAACAATTTATTTCTCTGTAGGTATAGGACAAGTAAGAGAAATTAATCAGTATTATTAGTATGTTTCATAAATGCATCTTTAGTGATGAGGACATTTATATTTAAAAACCACATACTGTATTTTCTTTATTGCAGATGAACAGCTACATGGATTATACTTCTGCATATACTCTATTGGTCAAAGCTAACTCTATTAAAAAGAAACAGGGGCTGGGAATTTAGTCAAGTGGTAGAGAGCTTGCCTAGCAAGCACAAGACCCTGAGTTTGATCCCCAGCACCCCCACAAAAAAATCCCAAAACAAACAGCCAAAAATATACGCCTTGTTTGGTGGTATTATCTCTTGAAATGCTCATTTGTTTATTTAATAATGACGTACTAAGTGCAAGCCCACCCCCACTGATTTCTACAATGTACCTGGGAGGGCAGATTTTATATGGAAGTATGATGGATGCACTCAGGAAGAATGAGACAGTAGTAGAGGTACATTACAGTTGAACACGACCTGGTGAAACAACATATATTTTCCCCCTTTTCCTCTCATTTTAAGAAAAGAATTAGTCTTAATTGAAAGGATAATCAACATGAAAATAGATGCTTTTCATAAAATCCTACAACTTTAGAAAATACTAACTACTTTGAAAAAATAATTCTGAGGATGTTGGAAAGTGAAGAGAAAACAATTAAGAAATGGCTGGAATGTGAGGGGAATTCTTAAGAGATATAGGAAGTAACGTGCATTGGTTCCATGAAAAAGGGAAGCTTAGGTCCTGGCATCACTGGAGGAGGTGGCAGAGTCTCCATTGTGAAAGAACACATCGGCTGCGCTTGATCTAAAAGTCTAGATCCCAGTCAGAGGAGTGTCTAGCTCTCCAAAAGCACCTCAAGCATGTACCGAAATGATCAGAGCAATGACACCTCAATGGTGGACATGCTGTGTGAGCGGATTACCTATCACTAGAAAGGACTCACCAATGGCTACATTATTTGTAAAATCTAAGGGCTTTAAAAAATTTTTGAGGGCTGGAGAAGGCACAAATGACTGACAGATGAATTCTTAGAGTTAAAATTTCTTCATTTGTGTAAATGAAAAATGACATAGCAAAGACCGGCAGCAAAACACATTCTCTCTGGGACCTAGAATCCAGACACCTGGAAAACTACATAGGGAAGAAAATAAGAAGCAGATCTCCAAGAACTGGGAAGGAGATGACAGGAAAACTGTACAGAGAAGGTAGAGAAACAAAGCACAACAAAGAAAAAAAGCACGAAGTATTCTAGAAAGCTAATTCTGGCTCCAAGGGAGGGAGACTTAACTCCATTAACATAATGTAAGCGGGAGAGTGTGGCAACTCTGGTGAGAAACAACCGACCAGGAGGGCAGTGCTGGCCCCAAGAAAAGCACAGAGTTATTGTATACTGCAGAAACAGCACAGGGGTTATACTCTGAAATTGACCCCTGCATGGGTCAGGGTGGGGGCAGGGGGCTCTGGAGAAGAAATCCAGTGCAGCAAGTACTGCACTTCAGAGAGTTTAATCAGGAGTCTTACGGAAAAGGGCTAATTATTTAAGACAGAGTTAAAGAACAATTACACTTCAGGTTTACTGGGCTCACTTCACAATAGTGACTGGGGGGAGGAGGTCACATAAGATAGTTAGGGGCAGGCCACAGGCAAGACACAGAGCCTCAGAAGTTTAAGCTTAGGCTGGGAAGGACACAAGGGATCTCTGAGTTGCAAAGCCACTCAGAGACTGCTTGGCCTGCTGGCCCTGCTGCTTGTATCCAACACAGACCTCAGTGATCTGTTGCTTTCCCCTTCTGCCAGTGTGATCAGGAACATGCCTTGGTTTGCACAGTTGCCATGGCCGGGGTGGGTAGGCGAGGCCTCTGGAAGAGGAGAAATAACTCAAAAGCATACAGGTCAAAAAGTTAAAGCTCAAAAAGAGAAAGCAAAGCGGTGACCTGAGGTGAGCAGAGGGACACAGGAATTGGAGTGGCTAGAACGAACACAGCCCTTGTGTGGATGTCACTGGCCCAGCACAAAAGGTAGGGCAGGATTCAGCATTCACACCCAAAAACAGGAGTGTAGAAACAGAACAGGTGTTAATTGCGGCTAACTATCTCTCCCTGATAACTCTTGGATTTCAATACTTCAGACTCTGGAATGAAATCACTCATTCAAAAATTTTTCTTGACTTTTCATTTTTTCCTTCACTGATTTGAGGGAGGCAGTGTTTTTTTTTCTTCTTTTTCTCTTTTCTTTGTCTCTTTTTCCTTTATTTCACTTTTCTCTCCTCCATCTCATCTTCCTTTAGTTTTCAAGTTTTACTTCTTTCCTTTTCCCTTCCATACTCCCTTCCTGTTTAGTAGTATTATTATAAAGCTTTATTAATCTTTAGATATTTAGGTATGATTATATGCTATTAATGTTGAATTACTTTGCATTGTTAATTGTGGTAGAGCCATTGTGTTTAGTGGAACATCACTGTATGTCTTTATTTGGTTTGTCTTTGTGTCTACACTAGAGAGCTGCAGCTTTTTTTGGTTCTTAGGGTATGTCCATATACAGTTTGTATGTGACTCTCAGATTGTGGCTGATTGTGTTTCTATTGCCATGGCGACGTGGCTGTTGTTATTCACTGGTTTTTACTGGGTGCAAAATCTGGTTTGTCTCTGTCATCCACAAAACTGGTACTCACTTGTGGAGGACTGACTACAGGCCAACTACCCTGTACCTCCCAGGTACAAAGTAATGGAGGTGACAGGATTTTAGGACAGAGGCAAACTCTATAGTAAGCCATGCCCAGGGCACAACATTGGAAAGCAGACACTAACTAAAGTTAAATCCATACTAGCAACAAAGTGTCTTTTACTGTAACTACCTCACAAACCTGTGTAGGAACACACAAGAACCAACAGAAACATGAGAAGACCAGGCAACAAAACACCTCCCCAAAGCTGATCTTTGGGGCATGGATGAGGAGGAAAACAAAAGCTGAACAGATGAATTACACAAAATGATAAAACAAGAAACAACAAAACAGACTGATAAACAGAGAACTGTCTTTACAAGCAAAATGAACTTCAGCTTAAGAAGATACTATTAAAAAGCTAGTTGAGCTTCAAAGAGACCGAAAACAAGAATGCCCAGTTTGGCAAAGAATTAAAATGTCTTCAGAAAGGTACTGAAAAAATCCAGAAGTTAAAAATCCTACTGAATGTACAGGCTGCAGAAGTGACCAAGGTGAGGAGAATGTTTCACAACTAGAATATACGGCTGGCGAAGACAACCATACACTCAGAGAGGCAGAAACAAACAAACAAAGCAACGAACAAAAAAACCAGGAGAACATGGAAAATGAATCCAGCAGCTGCTACACAAACCAAAGATGACTAAGAATAACTGGAATTAGCCAAACATCAGAAGACAGTACGAATGGCAAAAAATACAATTTACGAAAATCATAGCAGAAAACTTTTCAAGTACATAGAAGGATTTTCACATAAAGATAAATGAGGCATACAGAACCTCAAATAGGCCTGATCAGAAAAGACCGCCACAATAATCAGTCAAATTCCCAGAAATTCAACACGAGAGAATTTTAAAAGCTGATGGAGAAAAGCAGTAAATCACGTATAAAGGTAAATCCATTAAAATTACAGATTTCTCAACACGAAACTTAGAGACCAGAAGAGATTGGAGTGGATCAAGCCCTAAAAGAAAACAAGATGATGACAATAAGAAGGCAAAAAAACATTAAAAAGATCATATATTATAACCAAGTAGGCTTCAACTTAGGAACACAATAATGGTTTAACTATATGAAAATCAATTAAATCACATCGCATAAACAGAAGGACAAAAACCATGTTAGTATCTCAATAGATACTGAAAAAAATTTGATAAAATTCAACCTCTGTTCACGATATAAATCTTAAGAAAATAAAGGACTTTATCTCAATCTGATAAAAGTCATATGTGACGAACCTATGACCAACATCATCCTAGGTGCGGGAAAACTGAAAACTGTTCCTCTAAAGTCAGAAACAAGAAAAGAATGCCTACTACCACAACTCTTATTCAGTTTTGTACTTGAAACTTTTGACAGGGAAATCAGGCAAGAGAAACAATAGAAGGGATACATGTAGGGAAGAAAGAAATCAAACTTTCCTTATCTGCAGACAACACAGTTTATATATATATATATATATATATATATATATATATATATAATATATATATATATAATATATATATATATAAAATATATATAAATATATATAATATATATAAAATATATATATAATATATATTTCATATATATTATATATATCAGGTATATATAATATATATATATTTTCCACCAAAGGACTCCTAGATGTAACAAACAAATTCAGTAATACAAAATCTACACACGAAATAAATAGCATTTCTGTAAATAAATAGCAACAATAATGAGCCCATCAAGAAAGAAATTAGGAAAACAATAACATTCACAATAGCTTAAAGAAAAATTAAATACTTAGGAATTAACTTAACTGAGGAACTAAAAGCTCTGTATACCAAAAATACAGTACTCTTATTAAAAAAAAAAGAAAGAAAGAAAAAAAAAAAAAGATAAAGGGGTCTTCAAAAAATGGAAACATATCCCCAGTTCCTGGATAGGCCAAACCAGTATGATCAAAACGGCCATATTACCAAAATTGACATATAGATTTAATAAAATGTTAATCAAAATGCGATTAGCATTCCTCACAAAACTAGAAAAGAGAATCTGAAAATTCATATGGAACCAGAAGTGACTGAAAATAGTCAAAGCAATCCTGGGCAAAAAAAGAACAAAACAGGAGGTACCACATTCCCAGAGTTTAAATTATATTGCAAAGCTACAGTGACAAAATCAGCATGGTACTGGCACAAAAACAGACATGTGGATCAATGGAACGGAATGAAAGAGAAACAACCCTGTGCATACTTAAAAAGGGCCATAAAAACATACACTAGGGGAAAATAGCTTCTTACCGAATGGTGCTGGCAAAACTGGTTGTCCATACATAGAAAGTTGAATCTAGATCCATATTTTTCACCATGTAGTAAAATAAGGTTAAAATAGATCAAATAACCAGATATTGAAAAAGTAAAACTTAATCTTCTAGAAGATAAAAAAGTATGGGGCTGGGGATTTAGCTCAGTGATTAGAGTGCTTGCCTTGTAAGCACAAGGGCCTGAGTTCGATCCCCAGCACCACCAAAAAAAAAAAAAAAAAAAAAAAAAAAAAAAAAAAAAAAAAAAAAAAAAAAAAAAAAAAAAAAAAAAAAAAAAAAAAAAAAAAAAAAAAAAAAAAAGTTAGAAGATAAAAAAGTAAAACACTTGAAGACACAGGCAAAGGGAAGAACTTTCTGAACAGAACCCCAGTTGAACAAGAAATAACATTAAGAATCAAGATGAGAACATAACAAATTAAAAAGCAAAAGAAACAACCAACAGAGTGAAGAGACTGAAATGACATCCTAATTTTGCCCTAGAGAAGTGGGGAACGGGAAGGGTTAATCAGAAATAAAGCCCACTTCATTTTTTTTTCTTCCAAATTGGAGCATAGAGAATTCGATGTCAGCCTAGTCTTATAACCCTCTTTTTGAGCCTTTTGTTTATTGTAACCTAAACATCTGCAAGATTGCAAGAAGAATGTTACACTTTCCTGTCTCCCCCTTACCCTGGGACACTCCCTTCCCTGCCAGCACAAAGGCCCCGAACCTTTCATATCAAAGAACCCTCATAAAAGGAATCCCACCAAGCCCTTCATTTACACAATTCCTTTTTACCTCCCCCTAGTGCCTAGTATCATAAAAATCCTCCCAAACTCAGACAGCAAGGCAAGAGTGAAGATAAGCTTAAATAAAGGCCAACATGTGGTATAAACATTTACTTGTTATATTGATCAAAAGAATTCCAATTTTA
Source organism: Hystrix cristata (assembly GCA_004026905.1). Taxonomy (NCBI): domain Eukaryota; kingdom Metazoa; phylum Chordata; class Mammalia; order Rodentia; family Hystricidae; genus Hystrix; species Hystrix cristata. The sequence goes on along the minus strand of PVJO010003646.1, from coordinate 56,464 downwards.
AAATCTAACGACCTTTCCTACTGTATAAAAGCTCTGGTAAACTGCAGAAAGGGGTCGAGAGCCTTTTGGACTTGAGCGCCTCTTGATCACTGGCTATTAATAATTCGGACTCAACTTAATTAGGCTTTTTGTATTTGTGTGGTATCTTTCTCTTATGACCAAGTGAGGTGGGACCGGGATGGCCAGTGGGCTGGCTCAGACTTCCACTTCAAGACAAACTACAAAATGAGAAAATAAATTTTTCCCAGCAACTTCTCAGACAGAGAACTAATATCTAAAATATATAAAGAATTTAAAAAAAAGAAAAAATAATAGACATCCCTCAAATGAAAGATTCAGTCAAAAAAGTGAGCAACTGAGATGAACAGACACTTATAAGAACAAGAAATACAAATGGCTGATAAATACATGGAAAAATATTCAACATATCTGGCCATTAGAGAAACAGAAATGAAAACAATACTTATATTCCATGTTATTCCAAAAAGAATGACCATCATCAGGAAATCAAATAGTAACTAATGCTGGCAAGGTTATAGGAAAAAGGAACATTGTTGGTAGAAATGTAAACTACTACAACCATTATGGAAATTAGTATGGATATTCCTCAAATAAATAAAAATAGAAAGTCCATTCGATAGTTATTCCTCTATTAGGTATCTTCCCAAAAGTGTTACAGACATCATTATTATAAAGATCCATGTTTATAGCAGTCCAATCATAATAGTCAAATCTTGGAAGTAGCGTATGTGTCCATTAACAGATTTATGGATAAGATAGTGTAGTTATACACAGTAGAGTGCTATGCTCTTATAAAGAAGGATAAATTTAAATCATTTGTAGGAAAATGGATACACATTGAGACGATAATATCAAGTGAAATAAATCAGACCTGTAAGTTTCAATATCACATAATTTCTTGTATCTATGACACCCAAAGTATAAATAAATTAAAGAGCAAAATAAAAGATAGATCTTTTGTAAATGATGAGACCAGAAAGGGGGGAGGTATAAAAATAATATGTACACGTAGTAACTCCTCATGATGTATGTAATAATGATGTACTGCAAATACATACTAATAAAAAATTTTAAAAATAAAATTTGTTCAACTGAAAAACCATTAAAACAATCACAATATAGTTTTTGAGTATATTTGTTGCCTCCTTGACTTGTATAAATTATGAGATCTGTACCGAGCCCCAAGAAAAAAACACCTCTGCTTCCAGGCTTTTCAGGTTATATAGGTTAGCATTTTACTTCTTCACTCTCACTACCCATCAGGCTTCTGGAAGAAAAGGCAGTCAATTCTTGTGTGACCTGAGCTCTAATAAAAATAACAATATAACCTGGAGATCCCATTGACAGAGAAAGGAATTTCAAGGGAAACAACCATAATCTGTAGTTTATTACAAAAGTATGAGAGGAAGCCGGTGACAATTTGAACAACAATTTAAAGAGGCTGAGACTGGGCTGCAGTCTTCGCTGAGCCAAATAAACACAGTAATCTAAAAACTATGAAAAAGCAACAGAAAGAGTGGATATTCACTTTCGAGGCAGAATCCAGTGTTCTGAAATAGCAAGTACAGGAAATAAATCAAAACACTAAAAACAAAAACAGAAAGATTGGGCTCTTGGTGTATAGTTCAGTGGCAGAGTATCTAGCAAGAACCAGGACCTGTCTGTGATCCATAACATACAAAGGAAGGAAGGAAAAGAAGAAAGAAACAAAAGGTAGAAAGGCAGAAAGAGAGAGAGAGAGATTGAGCTGTAAAGATTTGAAGAACAAATCTAGAAGACATACTTGGATATAACAGACTGAGGAAAAAAAAGAAATAGAGGAGGAGAAAGTAAACATTTAACGGTTATGGATATAGATCTGTAACTGTTAAATATATACATTAAATATATATATGTATAAATGACAATTTTATATCTACATATATTTATAGCTCTATATAATATCTATATTATATATAAATAAATCTATAAGTGTTAAATATATATTTAACATACATACTTAACATATGTATAAATGATAATTTTTAGCTGAAAAACAATTCAGGCATACAGGTTGAAAGTGCTCACAAAGTTATAGGGAAGACTGACACAAAAACACGCAAATATAAGCTTTCATACCTTTAAAGGATTCATGTATAAAGAGATACCTGAAGCATTAATCACCAAACATGTAGATCAGTATGGTTAATAAATTGAAATATTTTGGATTACTTTGAATACTCTTACTTTCAATACTCATAGCGTTTATTGTTCTTTTATTTATTGTTCAACAAAAAAATGGTATTTATTTTCTATGGCAGCCATAACAAATTACCTTAACTTGATAATGCAAACTAGACCGTTATTCTCTCAGTGGTTCTTTGCCTGCTTCTTTCTTAAAATTACATTTGTGATTGTATTGAAGATCTAAATATATAATCTGGGATAATTTTCCCTTTCATTTGATTGTATCTGCAAAGAATCATTTTTTTCAAATATGGAAATATATATGCACAGATCCAGAGATTAGGGCTTACCACCTTTGAAGGGTCATGTTCAGCTTACTGCAATACATACACGCACACACACGCACACGCACATGCATATGCACACGTGACTAAAATGGTAAGATTCTTAGGTATGTGAAAAAGCAAAACAAGATTTGGTGCTTTTACCTCAGTGTTATTATTGTGGTAAATAAAAGATATCAGAGCGCTCAGCCACATGATCGAATTTTAATTTCTAAATGATTGTAATAGTAATAACTATTACTTAACTATAGAGAATTGATGGCAGAAATCCAAGAGATTACTAAGGAAAGAAAAAGAAGAGGTCGTCTATCCATTCTGTGTCTAATATACTATTCTAAGGCTGAATCAGAAAGAAAATCAATGATCATATGTCTTAAAATCGTTACTGAAGACAGGTACAAAGCCAAGACACCACCTTTAGAGAAGCTGCACATCAGGTTCTTTTTTAAATCAATCCCAATTTGGGATACAATTTATAGATTGGAATTCATAATACCTTCACAGGATTCAACAGGCTAATCAGTCCAATAATATTATTTTTAGAATTATTTTAAGAAGACATTGGCACCTAGATAGTTAAATAGTTAACTGAAAAGTATAAACATCTACCTTACAACTGGAGGCCAACAGAATGAAAGCGATGGGACCATAACTGCATTTGTTAAATGAACACCACACCGTATCTAGTCATAAACCTTGACTTCTCTAATGATGGCTGAGCTGCATTTTACCTTTCATTCATAAATTTATTTGTTAAAGAAAACTTACAGACCACGTATTAAACTCCAAGTAGTGTGATCAAAGATGAGTAAGACAGGACTCCTCATATCACTGAATTTATATTACTTTTGCAGACACACAGTTATATATAAAACAAATACTTAAAGCACATTTAGGTAACTGCTATCCTAAGTGAAACTATAAGGTATCAATAGGTGTGTGGGTAGAAAGTCTAACTATAGTCAGTAAAAACAAAATCCTCTACCATATATTCAGTATCTACCATTTGACAGGTCCTAAGTAATGGGTTTTATGCTGGTCATTTTAATATTATAAAGCCCTATAACATATGTATAATTATTGTCATTTCATATATTCTAATTCACCCAACTATTATTCCTTCTAGTGTCAGCATAAACAGCACTTTCCTTAGGACTTTTCCCTACTCTCTACTCTTGTAGCTCACCACTGTCACACTGTGAATACACATTGGTTTACTATTTGCATTCTTAAAAAAAATCAGGTGTAATGAGAACAGAAATTTTGTTTTATTTATGTTACAAACTTATGCAGAACTCACTTATAAGTGAATAGATGCATAAACAAATTTTAAAGGCCTATCATAAAAAACAGAGATAGGTTCAATCAATATCTATTTCCAAAACTGCATTTCTAATCATTAGGCAATTTGGTTCCTTAGTGACCCAGAAGCATTCTATTTAAGTATTTTTCATAAATTAAAAATCTGGAATTTTTTCTAGTGTCACATTAGCTTGCCAACCACAACTGAGAGAAAAATGCTTGTTCCATGGTATCTTAAGTAAATTAAAAATAGGGCTATCAGTTTTACTTTGTGTCCTTTTCCTTCAAACACAAATTATTAACACCATTTAAAGTTTGTAACCATGACTGTTAGGCATGTGCTATGAAAGATTAAAAATGGCAAAATCTATACTCAAATTACTAACGAAGACTGCAGATTTTATATGGCAGGAAAATAGAAATGAGCTCATATATGTTTCTACTAGACACTGATGATAGAATCTTAATAGAATCATTAATCAAATTCTAAAATGAATCAAATTACGTATAATAAGCATTTCTATCATAAATGAACATAAAAACCTAACTTGACCACATGCTAAATAGAATTTACTGATTGAAATTACAATCACATTTTAATCCAAAATGACATTTTAATTAATTTACTCATTTATCCATTATATATTCTGCACACTGTATTCTAACTAGGCAATAATTATTGATTACAAGAGTATTTTAACTTGGTTTATTTTTCTCGTAGTAAAACTCCCATTATGGTTTAGACCTAAAAAGTCCCCCAAAGTCTTGGGTGTTCAGTGGTGGCAGTTTTTGAATATGATTGGACTACGGGGGTGTGACACTCATCAGTGGATGAATCCATCGATGACTTCACAGCTGAATGTGCTGTTAGGAGGTGGGCCCCGGTTGGAGGAGGGTCACTGGGGGCTGGACTTGGAAGGGTATATTTTGGTCCCTAGCGCCTCTCTTGCCTCTCTCTGATTCCTGGCTAACACGAGTTGAGCAGCTGTCCTCCACTATGTCTTCTACCATGCCGTTTCTGCCTTGGAGTCAGGGAGTCATAGACTGTACCTGTTGGAAACTGAGAGCCAAATAATCCTCTCCTCCTCTAAGTTCTAGGTACCAGGTATTTTGTCCTTGCAATGGAAAAGGGACTAATACAACTCCTAAAGAAATCTACATTATAAAGGTTATTGGTAAAATATTTACATACCTATAATCATTCACTATACCGAAACTTAATAACTTCAAAGAAAATATTCAATTTTATTATTTAAGTATTTTATATAGCTATTTTAGCCATAGCGTGTATCTTTCTCTAAGTTAAAATTACTAGCATTCTGCAGTTCTGACGCTAATAATTTTGCCTTTAAATTTATCAGTGCTTTCTAAAATTAATACACATGTGGTGTGCATGTAAGGAAGATAGCATAGAAAAGAATTAAATCCATTTTGTTTTTGGATACTTGTTTACTATTCCAAAAGATATACTGATGTGGATCTACAGATAATAGATAGATACGTATCATTCATACATATGTGAGCATTTAGAAAGACTTAATATTTATTAGGCTCAATATACCTGCATATTTCATCACTTTACTTTTGTAAATTGTTTTAGACATCTATGGATTAAGGTTTCCTGCTTAACATAAAGGTAGTATGTGAAGATTTTAGTAAAAAACAATTGCAATTTATGACTGAGATCAAGTTTACAAGAAAATTATTCTATGTAATGAGATTATATCAACAGATTTTTCTATATGAGAACATGCTAGCATTATAGAGATCCTTTGAGCAATATACAGTTTATCCCATGGCTCTTTCTCAAAGATAGGTTATATATGCATAGCAAAACATTAGAGAACTTGCCATTGTCATAGCTGTAACCAAGAAGTTTCTTATTTAGAGGTATTGTTTAATTTTATTAGTTGATCTACAATGCTGGCCACAACTTAATGGCTGAGGAGGCAGACAAGAAAAGCTTGGCCCTAAAGCTGAGCCAGGCTACAGGCGAGGAAAAGTAATTAATGAGAGCACTAACCCTGGCATCATTTTAGATAATAACTTGCTACATTAGCTGAAATTTCTATGAACAAGTATAAAATCAACTCTCTCTAATATATGTACAAGAATAAACAGAAGATACTTGGTGGCAGCAAGGGACACAGATATCAGATGACATAGCACAGTAGGGAGAATCAGGAACATAGCAGAGTACTGTAGTGGCTGATGGGTATCTGGCCACAGAACCAATGAGGGATACTAAAAGAGCCAAATTCCTTTTTAGTTCTCCATGAGTTCTCTGCTGGGGTTGCTTAATACCACTTTTCCAGAGCTGGTTTGTGCTCACCTTTTCCCAACCATGTGCAAAGTGACTTGAATTGGCACTTGAAATTGGGGTGATGGTGGAGCAGTGATACCACAGAAATTGTTAAATGCTACAAATCAATTTTCTTTTCAATGAGCTAATTATTAAACACTCACCATTACCCAGTGGGTTCCATTTTGTTGCTCAGACTATTTTGATTCTCTTTAATTTATAAAATAAAGCAATTTTTTGGAGCTAATTTGGAATTTTCTTTTCCTATTCACAACAACTTTAAAAAAACTGGGTACAGCTTTTTAATTAGTCTCTTCATTCTGTGAGATATACTGAAAACTTATCATTAAACATTGTAGACAATGCAGTATGCCTAACTTATTCAGAGATAAATAAAACATCACACTCACATTCCAACCACAGTCTCTTAGACAAATGGATAAGAAATCATTCCACTGTAGTGTCATAGGCATTATTACTGAGCATGTTTTGAGGAGCACAGAGAATAAGCATAAAAAATATATTACTCACTAGAAAAGAAGTGATAGTGTCTAGAAATACTGTCAAGAGATTTTGATCATCGGACTTTGAAATTAAGGATGACAAACTTTGGCTATGTAGATTAGGAAGAGGTACAAGATATTCCAGGAGAGAAGATAAAGGATCTAAGGAAAAGGGATTGGAGGGGGAGTGTAGGATTATACTAAAACAATGACAAAATGTGGAAAATTCAAATACAGTGGTCAGAAGCATTATTTCCCCTCTCCCTCAGATTATCTTCCTTAACCATCACTAGGAGATCTCTGACCTTCCCCCAGCTCACTATGGGAGCCATCATGTCCATATTTTAGTGTTAATCTCTTAGAGAACAATATATGCATATATAAAATATATAAAATTCCTCCTTTTAGCTTCCATTATACATTACTCTGTGGTTAAAGGGGTGGAAAATACATTTGTTGACTTGAAAATAAAAACGCAGTATCATTGAGCATATGTTGGAAAATACATTTAAACATCACTTTTGGTTTGGCTGCCTAGTAAATCTCAAATTGTTTAGAAAACAGCAAAATTAAAACTGAGATGTACAGTAAAATTCAATACTTCTAAATTGTATTTATGGAATTCAAACTGCTCATTTCTTTTTTCAGAGTCTTAAATTTCTAAACAATTTCCACCATTGGTATTCCAAAGATAAAATGTTCCATAATAATTTTATTAGATATTTCCATTATTTTGACTACAAAAACATAATTCAGTTATTTGCCTCTTAATGAGATCACAGGGGCTGGTTCTTGATGAAAAACAGAGTCCCACATAGCTCATTCTTTCCTTCGAATTTTCCTATTTTGAGTTTTAAACCACATCTAAATGTCAAAGGAAATACTGGGATTTAAAAGGTAGAACCCCTTTGAAGTGATCCTGTACCTTTTTTTAAATGCCTCCCCGGCTCAGCTCTCCACTGTTAGCACTGAATGGTGTATGCTCAGCAGCTGCTCCCTTGCTCCTGTACACAGAGTAAGCAAGGGAGCCCCTTGCAGCTGGCTCCCTGGGGAGCAACTTGATGTGGTTACACCGCCCACTTAAAACCTGGCACTTGTCTGCTCCCTTAGTTCCACAGATTAACTGGCCTGGATTCTGGAGCACTACCTAGAACCAATTACCTCCTCTCTACTTTACAAGTAGGACAAAATAATAAGAAACCACTGTAAGTGATCTAATAATGGAACACATATTTTGGGGCTGATGAGAGAGAAACAAAATGTTACCCTGAAAGTATTTAAAATTTTAATGTGAGTCAAATCTGATTTTCCATAAATTCGTCTACGGCCATACCACCCTGAACGCGCCCGATCTCGTCTGATTTTCCATAAATTCGCTTTTAGTTTAAATAATATATTCTTCTCAGTGGAAAAAGTCTCCTGTAACTGACTGTTAGCTTTTCTGCAAAGTTGTTTTCATATTGTTGTCATCTGTTTCAGAGAAGGCCACTGGAGAAAATTACAAGGAGAGGAAACTTTGCCCTTCATAACACTGAATTCTCTTCCTAGAGGCGTTCCTGGTGCCGTTTTTCAAACACATCATGTAGATGTATGACCTTGGACTGAGCATGCTCAGGAGTATGTCTGCAAGTGATGAGAAGTCTTTCTTGTGTGAATATGTATAAATTTCTCCAAGAAAAGCCCCTGGCTTTCTTTGTGCAGAGAGAGACATTGCTTTGGGAATGATCCCTAGCACTCCTTACTTGCTGCAAGTAACCAACCTCTCTCCACTCTTCCATCTCCTCTTTGTGCTTATCAGCTTTCATCAAGAGGCAAACCCATTGCCTTTGGTTATACTTCAGGTTTGTATTTCATTTTTTGAACATAATGTTCTGCCATACTTTCTAAAAGTAGTTAAACTTGCCAAGTATTTTCATGCAGTAAGGACTCATGAAACTTGAAAATATGCAAGGCACTTTGCTAGGTATTTTAGGGGATACAAGAGAAGCATATATATGTTGTTCTTGTCCTCTCACAGTTCACAATTTGACATAACAGGAACTGGAAACGTAATTTTTATATCTTTTCAAATCTTAAAATTGTAAGAATAATAAATGTGAATCAAAAGTGCTGGAAAGCTAAAATTAGAGGTTATGTGGCCCATGACAGATCTGTCAGTAATATTCAGATGCATTACATAATGCCATAAAACATAATCTGTAGAGAACTTGGAAATTAAGAAACTGAAAAATCTGAGAGTTTGGAAATTAACAACTGAAAAAAAATAAGATTTTCTTAGTAGCACATTCAATTTAAAAATAAATTTATTGCCTAATGCATATCATTTTTCAAGAATTATCCTTTAAGATGTTGAAAAGTTGCTATCTTTGTGTATAACAGCTGATAATAGAGAAAAAAGTTATGTTCATGAAAATCATTTACAAAGCTATATCAACTATGAAGACGGTATCTGACATTTAGAAAGAAAGAAAGTAAATTTCCTATTAATTATTTTCTTATATATTTGAGAATGTAAAAGCTTCATTTTTAGGTAATATTGAAGTATTCTGAGTAAACTAGAAAACATATTTAGAAATGCAAATTCCTCATTACATATAATTTAGCAAAAGGAGCAAATACTGTACTGTGGGATCCTTTCCCCTCTGCTTAGCTTCATTATGGCAACAGATAGCTCTTTTACTTGCAAGTTCCACTAGGAAGCTCAACTTTTTGTTTATTTTATTTAGTAGGAATCACAGTTAGCAGTGTTTTCATTGCTAATAGTTCTCTTTCTGAGTCTGTTGATACCTCTGTTGGTTTTTCTTTCAAATTTAAATATGCAATTTGGCCATTTATATGCGAGAATACAGCACTAAACACAATGTGTTCCTTTTTCTTGTTTTTAAAATATCTGTGGAAGTGCCAACAATTTAAGAGACAAGGCCTCTCCAGTTTCTTAGCATCTGCCAGAAAAAGTGCTAATGAAATCAAGCTAATAGGTTTCAGTCATTTGAATACAAATTTAACAAGTATTTACTGACTAGTCTGTCAAATGACACCACTCCATGAAACACCAAATACAGAGAGAGCACAATAATGTGATAAAGGGGCTGAAAGTGGTATAAGGACAGCGTGGGAAATAAATACATGCCAGTAAGTATAACAATAAAGTCAGTAAGAAACTCACATGTATTTGGCATTGACTGCTATTTGTTTCTCAATATCCACACAGCCTTGTTCTTCAGTTGTACAGGCCTGATGTAATTTGGCATAGCACTATACTGAATTCAAACATTACATTTCTCGATTTCTTAGACAATGAACTCTGAAACGCGAGACAGAACCGGGTGGGGCTTCCAGAGTATGTTTCTTTTTTCCTCTATTTCCTTCCCACTACTACCTAGGACAAGGAAGTGATGACAGGAGATCTAACAGAAGAAAGTGTTAGGCTGGCCTGTTTCCCACTCTTCCCCAGCGAGACCCTTCCCCCTCCCCTTCTTCCCCATTCCATGTCACCATACCCCCCCCCCCACCAACGGGTCACAAGTCCACCTCACCCGAGGCCAGTTTCCCTTCCCCTTCCCCGGAGTTCCCGCGCCCAGGAAAACATGGTATATAGGGCCCCAGATCCAGCCATAAGGGGGCAATCTCTCAACCTCTGAGGATGGTCTGCCTGATCCCCCCACCCCCATAATAAACCTCTCCACCTGGCCAGCTGTTATCAGCCCTGGTGATTTGTCTGAGCACCGAATCGAAAACCTAACAGAAAGGAGAGGAGAAACAGGAGAAAAGGTATTCATCCTTGGGTTTTTCCCTTCTTTTTCATTCCCATCCCAGCAGCACTTCTGTGAACTCTACCTCGAGAACATGACCATATTCCCATTCTGTCCACTCCTTTCATACATGTTACCATCAGCATCATTTCTAGGCTACACTAATGCAAGGGCTTGTTGTTGATCTTTGTTTCTGCTCATCTCTCCTCTAATCCATTTCTCAGATGGGAGTTAATCATTTTAGGAAAAATAAATTGGATTTCCAGTTACCTGCTTAAAACCATGCAGTGGCTCCTATCGAATGCAAGGTTAAACTTGGCAAGGCCTCGCATGTTCTGCTCCACACTGGCTCTTCCCACCTCACCTATGCTTTTTTTCTTGTACTGTCTCTTCTAGTAGTAGTATAGCTGGGAGATATTGCACCACTCCACAGTATGCCTCCTTTTTGCTTCTTTATCTTAAAAATTATATCGAACTGAAGGAAATGAAAAAGCAGCAAATGGAGGACGATCTCTTTCAATCCTCTGCCTTTTCTACCGGAAAGCATACCATAAATTCTCCTTTACTGAAGATACCAGTAGACTTTTATCAAACCAGAGAGTTTGCAAAAGAATCTGCAAACAAACCTAACTCAATAATCTCCTCCCGTATGCAAACCTTCCCACAGTTTCATACCTCTGGAGCCTAAAACTGCTTCCTTTGTCCTGACCCTTCTCTACAAACTTACAGGTTCTTGGGTGAAGACGTCATGTGAACCATAGCTCTAACCCGCAGTTCTGGGTTACTGTTTGTTGAGGATTTTCTCTGTATTATATGCATGCTATGTGTTTAATAATCTGTTTTCACCTTGTTAATCTGTCTTTTGTCACAGCAGTTTATTCCAACTAAGAACACATAAGGGTTGACCAAACAAAAAGAAATTTTTTATAGACATACAATGAAGGGGTCAATGAAACCATCTATTGGGATCGGGAAGGACATTTGAAGAGGTGGAGAATAGATTTAAGACATCAAGGTAGGCATAATGGGATGGCTATCAAAAGTTTTGGATGGTTCTAGTAGATCCAGCCAAAAGTTTTGGTGATTCCTAGTAGATATCCAAATGCAGATACTGAGTAGATATTTGCATATCACAGTCTGAAACTCAGAGAAATCTGGAATGGGGACGAAATAATTGAGAAGCATCAGCCTACAGACTGTATGAAATTACTCAGAGGAAAAAAGAAGAGGTCAGAGAAGAGACAGAGAGGAAGGCAAATGCAGCATTTACATATTGTTTAGCAGCACTTTTACACCCCAGAAAGAAAAGCATTCACAATATTTGGAAAATGACCCACTTGGAATAGGATCCTCAAATTATTTAAATATAAAATTGTAAATACTGCATTATCTATTATCATTCAGATGTGGGTTGTTAACATATGACTTAGACCTCACATTTAAAACTGAACTCGGGACACAACCTAGATGTAGTCACATAGGAAAGAATATGCCCTCCTGTGAATTCAGATATTTCTTAAGTTCTAAGTAAATGTGCAAGGGAGATAGAGAAGAATAAACAGTAACTGTAAAAGGAATGCATGCTAGTAGCGAAACAGCATACTATAGAAGTTAAAAGGATGCGCTCTGAAATTAGTCTAGGTTTGGCCGTTGTGTATAGGCTAAACACATTAACCTCTCTGAATCTTGAGAAAAATGGGATTAACATGCGCAACCTAACACATGGGGTTGTCACAAAGCTTTCCTGAGAAAAACATACATAACATATGTTGAAATCTTTTTACACTGGAAGTGCTCAATAAATTAAATGTGTAGCACAGTTACATTTCAAATAAACCATGTGCTTAAAGAGGCTTCATGGTTCATCAGGGATGATGTTCCTAACATAATTTCTAAGCAAACATCTGGAAAATGGCCTATTTTAAAATTACAACTAAAGAGACTAGATTTTTGAATGGATTTATAACTTCACAACATTTATTGTTTTAAAACCAATTAAGTATCTTATTTTTTAGTTAAAATCTACTTTGTTACCTGCCTCTTACACACTAAAGTGTAAAATATAAACATAGAAGCAAAATTACACACTTTATTATTCAGAAACAAGACAACACAGCTTAAAAATATTTCTATTATAAAATAAACTTCAATTTACAAAGCAAATTACTCAAAATGAGTGTATTATACAAAGATACCAACATCAAGCAAATAATTTAAAATACAATCTTATAAAACAATACTCCAATAAGACAAGTTCAAATGCCTTGACAACTATTTGATAGTCTATTAACTACCACTAATCTCTGCAGATATTTCTCCTTACCTCTTCAAGTCACTATTTATACTGATACTTCTGTATACTTTTTTATTCCCCTCAAGCAGCTCTTGAGAAGAATGTAAACACCATATGTTACATAGTGTGAGGACAAAATTATAATTACTTACTCATGTCAACAGGTAATTTAAATCTGAATAAGTATAAAGCTATTTTACAGGCAGCTGCTACCAGTTAAACTGTTTTTACTACATAAAAAGTATTAAATTATGTAGCTAATGACCTAATTATATGACATGAATACACTGAAAACGTGAACTTGGAGAAGATTAATAAATCTCATTCTATGTTTTTGACTAAAGCTTTAAAATTAACTTACAAGATTGTAAATGAATGATACTAAACCACCTAGCTTGTGGAAATTTGCTTCATTTGTTTATATGGTACGTCCCTTAGAGACAATTTAGAGCAACATGTGACTCTATTCACACACTTGAGTTCAGGCACCAGTTTTTGCAGAACTTCACTGAAGCTTCCCTCAAATATTTGAATATGTGAAAATGAGGTTGAATTGAAGCAAGTAATACCAGGATATTTCCCATAATACAGGAATGAATACCGATCAAGTTTCATACTTTACTAATATAAAATGTTCTATTCAAACATCTTTAAAAGTTGAGACAATGCAAATTCTTAACCATATCTCTTCTTAAAAACTTAATGAATGATGTCTGTAAAACAGGAAAAGAAAAAAAGCTTCAAAAATTTCATGCCATTTGCAATCTGATCCTGCCAAATGGAGCAGATACAGGCATTTATCCTTTACCAATACTCTTTATAAAATTGTATATTCACAGTTTATATTGTCTTACAACTATCCCTGCAGTATTCATTTGGTCTTAACACAGAATTAGTCTTCAGACGTCATAAATACATACATACTTACATACATACGTGTGTGTGTGTGTGTGTGTATTTTCCAATAGAAATTAGAAAGAAAGGAACGTAGTAAGGTAAGTTCATCAGTAATCTACAAGCACTCTGAGAGCAGGCAGCACCTGATACATAAAACTAAAGCTGGCCGACCTAGGAAGTCTCAGCCCTGGGCCAGAATCACACCTGCCCATACCAAGGAACCCTGATTTTACTCTGCAACACAAAAGGTACATACCTACGAAAGTGGAAATAAAGAAGGAGCTGACAATTGAAGAGTCATCTGACAGTATTCTCTGTACTCTGGTCTCTTTTTGGAGACCAGACGTTTACATTGAGAAAGAAAGGTATAGATGAATTCTGTACTAAAGAAATACCAGGCAAAACTGAGGAAGGGCATGCCTTACTGAAACAAGTAGATTAAATTCTACATTCTAAATACTGAATAATCTGTCTTAGTCACTTTTCTCATTGATGGGACACAGTACCAATGCCAACAAATTAAAGGAGGAAAAGTTTATAGTCTCTCATGATTTTTAGAGGTTTCATCCCCAAGTCAGCTGGCTACACGGGCAAGGCAGCATGCAGAACAGCATGGCACAGGAGGGCTGCTCATGGCATGGCAGGCAGGAAGCAGAGAGACTTCAAGGCAGAACCCAGGAAGGGAGATACACCCTTCCAGGCCAGGCCCCGAGGGATGCCCCTCTCCTAACCAGGCCCCATCTCCTAGCAGCAAGGCAGCTATTTGCCCCCACAATTCAAACATCTTCCAAATACAAGAGGCTTTGAGGGGCATTTTAGGTTTAAACAATAACAAAACTCCAAGCCCCAGTCCCCCCACCCCTCATTTTTACTCTCAACCTGGCTGCACAGTCTACCCCCTGCAAGGAAGAATCTCTCTTGGTACTTTTTTCTCATAAGCCAAGCATGGTTACCTGATCTGAGAAATTCTGGGAATTCATCAAACACTCTACAATAAAATTCCTTCTGTTTAATCTAGTTGAGGCAATTATATGCCAGGTAACTTTCATTCTAAAATGTCAAAGATGGCTCACGATTATTAGGTATTTTAATAAAAGAAAACATACCTTTAGTAGGATTATGATCACAATAGAAGCCAAACCTAAAAGAGAGATGTTTTCTTATATGTATTCTCTGATTTCCTTTCTAACTTTATCTTTCTTTGTCTCAATTAGTAAACAAATATATTTAATCTGAGTTATGATTAAAATGAAGACACTATAGACTCTCTGTAACAGAGTAAGTAAAACCACAGTCTTCACAATTGCAAGCACCTGAATTGGAACTGCAGCCCAGCCATTTACAAGCACTGTGCCCTCCACTTAGGTTACTTGGCTACTCAAAGCTTCAGTTTCCTCATCTGTAAAATGAGATAATAATCCTCCGTAATGAGGATTAATATTTTAAAGGCCTTTACAGCTTTCAGGATTTCCAATTTAGAGAAATGAGTCTGTATGTAAAACATCTAGTGCATGGCAATGGAAAAAAGTCTCCGGAAAGGAAATTATCTATACACTCAAGTATGCAACTGATAGGACTGCCACTGTCTCTTAGACATCAGTTATCGAGTACAGTGATACTTGGTTGTCGAAAGGCTCCAAGCTCAAACTTCCCACTACTCGAACAGCAAAGTTTGAAGAAACTCTGCTCGATGTTCATAATTTTGCTGAATAGTTAAACCAAAAATCTGACTTGAAAATACCTGTGCGGGGTAAGAGTGAATCATGTGTTGCATTTCATCTGTATACAAAAGGGTGATGTCACAGTCTAAGCGCTCCCCAGACAACATACAGAGTTTATGTTAGTGCATTTAAACATTTGTTATTGTGCTTTTTTTTTCTTTATTTGCATAAATATTGTAACCATAGCTCCAAAGAAAGTTAGTGATTCCAGCAGTAATATTAAGAGGAAATCTGTGAGAACCACAATAGAAGTAAAGAAAGAAATCATTGCAAAATTTGTGAAAGTCCCGGAAAAATTAAGTAGAAGTGTAATTTTTTGGCCTCAGAACCAATTATTTATTTTCCACTATTTTTTGTGGGAAAAATAAATTCAGTAACTTTTCAGTGTTCAAACACAAACTTGGAACAAACTAAGTCCAACAACCGAGATATCACTGTAAATAGCAGCTAAGATAGGAGCCAAGTTTTCAGAACAGGAAATAAGTTCCTGACAGAGGCAGGGGAAGTTTGACATTAAATACCTTAATAGCAAGTCAGTCTCAAAACAGATCATTTGCACCCCAGATCGGATAAGCCGAGACAGGAGTGTCAGGGAAAGAACCGGATGATCTAGAGAAAATGTGCTAGGCTGAAACGACTTTACACCTTGCTGAGTTTTCTTAGATTTTAGCTTACAATGCTACCTCTTCAAAAAAATCACTTTCTCAGAGAAGATAAATACTTAAGATTAGTAATTTTTTATTATGCATTCTTCATTCATTTGCTGTATCACTCATATATGTACTAACTGGATTCTGTACTGGTTCCGCATTAGGCACAAAATAGGGAATATAGATATTTCTGCCTTTAAGAATATCTGCATCTATTGAGAAAGACTTTAATTAAACGTAATTATAAGTGTATATTCCATATTAGAAGTTTGATTAAAGTATTGTGTGGAATTTAAGGAGCTGTTTTAATACAGGAGATGGCATTTATTTGGGCATTAAGTGGGGAGTAGAATTTTGCAGTCAGAGATGTTATTAGGGGAACATACCAAAGTAAATAGCTTCTGTAATTTACCACAATGTAAATTCTTTCCTCAGTATTAATAAATAAGCAATTAAAATTTAAGGAAGAAAATGAATGTACATTTCCAAAAAATTAGCCAATTTGATATTTATAAATTGAGCAAGACTCCTTGGTTAGCAGTAATACCCAGTACTTATATGCATGGATATTAATGCACAATGTTGTGATGTGGTAAGCAGGACCTAGTCTTTCAGCCCCCTCTTCCCAAGACATCCACGGTACGGGGGCATCTGGATGCAGATAAAATTAAGGTAGATAATCAGTAAGATTTAAAGTAAAGAAATTTTCTTGGACTATGTGGGTGGACCCATTAAAATCACTAGGTAGGCAGGCAGAAAAAAAGTTGGAATCGGAGTGATACAACATGAAAAACATTTGATGGTCCATCGCTGGTTTTGCAGATGGAAGTGGCCTGTGAGCCAAGTAATGCTCAAAAAGGAAAATAAACAGATTATTTCACGAGTCTCCACAAAACAACAAAAAAGCAGCCCTGACAAAACTAGAAATTCATCCTTCAAATCCCATTTCTTACTCCTAACTTTGAGAACTGTAAAACTATAAACATATATTAAGTCATGAAGTGTGTGGCAATTCATTGTATAAAACTTATAACTGCACTACAGCTTTCTATAATAACTAGATAAATACAGGGGCACGGATCTTCTAAAACACATTGATGATAACCTAGATAGCTGTAAACTATGTTAATGGGAGGTGAGGCAATTCTCAGTCCATGTGGAAAATACACAAATATAGGTGCTCCATAGCACAGAGTACAAAACTGATTCATATTTCTAATAGTTTTTATTTGATCAGTATCATATACTTTAGTAACTGATACATTTCAAATAAGATTCGAAATTCATACTATGGAAATCAACCTTCAGGTTGCTGGAAATCAACTTTTAGAACCTTTATAAATTTTATAAATTTTGCATCTCACCACTTGTTCAGTTCTCCTTCGCTTCTTGGGCCTCCTCTCCTAGAGAACACAGACCCAGTTCTTTACAAAGTGCTGTATAATTGCCTTCACAACAAACAACTTCTAACAGAGGACTTGAATACACTCTACACTCAGATATTCGGAATATATCCTAGATATAGAATATATCTGTAATTTCTAAATCTTCAGGGTCAAGCTTGAGGCCTTTACTGTTACTTCCCAGATCCCTCCGGCAGTCCCTCTCCTGAATGCCATTCAGCTGAAGTACTTTTCACTGGCCAGGCCACCTTCATCTATTACCAGCAATATAATTTTCTGTGACTTTCTGTAATCATAATAAAATATTGTACTAGTTTTTAATTGCCATGACAAAAATCCGTGACACATACAACTTAAAGGAGGAGAGATTTATTTTGGCTCACAGTTTCAAAGCCATCAGTCCATGTCAAGCTCAATCTAAGACAGAAACATCTTGGTGGAAGTGTGTGGTCATTCACGGTGGCCAGGAAACAGATCGGAGTAGCAACAGAGAGCAAGGGGCCGGGATCAGACATAGTACTGAAGATCATACCACCATGGTCTACAACACACACCCCCAAAAGTGTGTTTTTCTAATTCTCTAGGTGGTTCTGAAGCCAAACAGGTTGACGATGTAGTGTTATGTTTAATTCTTTTTACAAAAGATGCTACTCATAGTAGGACCTTAATAAATGGACAACTCACATTCAAGAAAATAATGGAAATGATGAGAAATGTTAATAATAAAACTAGTATCACTGACTAAGGTCCATAGGAAAAGGAAGAAAGGGAAGAAGAAAAAAGTCTAAACCTAATAAGAGAATAGACCACTATCAGCTTTATTCCCGTGGGTCTTATCACTAGAAATTATGGCTAAACTCTTTAGCATGGTGTAGCAACTGGCACGTTTCCAGTTTTCCTACTTATTTCTATTTCCAAAGGCTCCACCTTAGGCAAAGACACTCAAGGGAAAAAGTGAACTTAATTGTTCTACCCTTAATTATGCTTTGACAATTCTGCTCAGCTTTTTAAAACTTTCGGGCTTAAATGCTGCTGCCAAAGTCTTTCTTTTAAAGCAGGAAATAACTAAATACACCTTTATTCTTTAGAAGTATATGCAGCATAATTTTAATATAACAGGTTTAGCCTACATTATCATTATTTGTCACACATCCTGACATACTGCTCCCATTAGATTTACTAAGGAAAAGAAACTAGGAAAAAGAGGACAGGCCAGTACAAAGCATAAACTGACTACTGATAACAGAATTCCAGAATTTCAGAGAAAACACAATTTCCTTAGCAGAGAATCTGACATCAGGGGTTAATTGGAATATTCAAATGACATTAATATTCAAAATTATTCTAATTATGCTGATTATAGTGTAATACATCTATCTGATAGCTGTTTACCTGGTAATTTTCTGTGCTATGTATCAGCTGTTATTCAGAAGCACAGAAGTATATTTTTGCCAAAACATTTTGCATCACTCCCTCTCTTCAGAATGCGCGGTACTCAGTATTTCTCTGCTCTGCTAAGAATGCCTTTAACCTAGGCAAGAAAAAACAGAATTTTCTGATTTTTTTCCTAATTATTATCCAACTTTTAACTTCTGTCATGAACATTCTAGTTGCCTGTGATGATTACTATAAACAATAGAATCTCTGCCAGATTACTTACTTATTTTTTCTGCCAGATTATTTAAATGTTATATGAAAACTGTACTGACCAAATGCTAAATTTGTAACTGCAAAACAAAATATTTTATTCGTTCTACGGCATCTGTTACTACGGCTACTTAACACCTCTATACAGCACAATAAAACATAAAGGAAGCCAAATGCTTTAATGAAACACTTTAAGTCTAATCTTCTTTTAATATCATATAATAACAAAGTAGAGCCATTTCTAAATTATTTCATGAATGTTATAATTAACTGCACTAAATTCCTTGAAAAATGTATTTTACATTTGAAATGCACTGTCTTCATTCGTCCTACCTGCTATTACAGAATACTACCACAGACGGCGCTACTTCTGAACATTAAAACCTATTCCTCCCAGTTCTGGGGGTTGCAATGCACAAATCTGCGTGCTGACCTGTGCATTTCTGGCGGGTGGAGTCTGTTTCCGGGTTTACAGCTGCACTCTCCTTTACCAACCCTCACATGGTGGAGAAAGCCCTGGCCAGGCGCTAGTTCCTAAGAGAACTCAGACTGCTCATGAGAACTCCATTTCATGACCTACTCACCTTCCAAAGTGCCCACCTCCTAGTGCCTTCACTTTGGGAATAAAGGTTTCAACATAGGTGTTTGGAGAGTACAAAATTTTTAGCCATTAGCATGCATATTAATATGACTCAATTTTCAAATTTTGTTTTTTATGTAAGTAGATAATTACAGAATATAGCAGATAGAACTCATTTCTAAATAAAATAAACTCGTGTTGAATATACATTTGATAGCTTCTCATATTCACAGTCCACCTAAAATAGGCATATTAATAATAATGACTTATTAATAATAGACATAATAATAAGGACTTACTAATAATAAGTCATAGTCTTTGAATTTATCTTGGTTGCTAAATTCTTAACAAAAATGTTATAGTGTACTTTACACTTACTATACTTCACACTTATGTATAACTCTGAACAATATTTAAAAATTAGATTTTCAATTGTAAAAAAATAAAAATGTGATTTATATAAAACGATAATACTACAATCAGAAATAAACACTGGGTGTGCTGCAAATGAGATCAGTTCTTTTAATTACCACTGAAAATTATATTATTATTCAAAAAACACAAGTGTTCATCTCAAGCCAATTCCAGTTCCAACATCTGATGTCTGCACTGAATGGTAAAAGATCTTGTTAACACAGTGCACACAGGAATGACTGTCACCTCTGCTTTGGTATCGTATCACGGTTTCTCTTGAGAGGAACAGATATTGGGAAGAGCGCCTAGCCAAATGTGTGCATGTTGACCTCAACATTTTCCAAATAAAATTGTCCTAGTGTCTTGCTGGCAGACGGAACAAATGTTCTCGAGAAGCCAAAATATTCTGAAATCACTTACCTGATTAAGACTGGCCTTGTAATTTTTTTTGTTTCAAGAAACAGATACAATTTTTTTTTAACTCATCAAATTTTCAAGGACTTTATGGCTTTGGGATTTTGTTAGAAATAGTTCAAATCTTGTCCCTTACATACAAATGAAACCAGAAATATCTTCCCAATTTTGGTTCCTGAAATCTACCATACTACTCAAACTTATCTCACAAAATCCTCACTTTCATTTATCATGGTAGATTCTGAATCTAGGTATCTGCTTTTTTGGGCTCTATTTAGGTCATATGCCTTTCACAATGAAATTTTTCTATCTGTATCACTTGGCAAACTCAAAAAATAATTAGGAGAAATCTATGGCACTAACCTGGAGGAAGATGAAGAAACTTAACCAGATTTAAATTTAAGATAGAAAATGAATGTGTAAGCTGAAGATGAGATGGGAGGAGATGTGACAATATTTTTAGTTTGTATCAATGCTGAAAATTATTTATTTTGAATATACCTCCCTGAAATCATCTGAACAACATGTGAGAAGAATTTGGACAGCAGTACGATGCAATAGGAAAGTATCTGCTTATTTTTCCCATTAAAATCTTTTTCCCTGAGGTCTACTATGTCTGAAAGATATTGCAACTTTTTTAACATAAACTAAATAACACTACTTTTGTCTTTAATTTATGTAAGCATTTTCTTTTTCATACTAGCATACACAATTCTGTTTTCTTACTATATAAACAATCATCATATAACAGTAAAGACGCTTGCAAAGATCAAGTATCAAGTACACTGCTCACTCTAAATTTTTCTTAATAGAACTTGACATAGATTTATCCATAAACACATTATAAAATATTGCTTTGTAGGTGTTATTTCAATTTAAATTTTACTCTTAATGCTTATAATCCAATTTTAATAATATATTCTTTGAAGTTCTCAATAAGATTAACCCAAAGTTAATACAAACTTAGTGACATTTAAAAATTTTTCCAAAATGAATGTAAATTAAAATGACACTGGAAAATATAAATGAGTAGACTGATGAATACACATAGCAAGAAAATCTATTATTTCTGTCCATATCCATTCAACTCAAAACTCCTCAGACCTGACTGAGAACGTAAAAGCATGGAAAACTGACAAGAAAAGGATATAATATCACATATCAATATGATATGTTAAAGATTATTAAAATTCTTTGCCATTGCCACCAAAAAGTGCAATTTGGGCTGGGGATTTAGCTCAGTGGTTAGAGTGCTTGCCTAGCAAGTCAAGGCCCTGAGTTCCATCCCCAGCGTTACGCCCACCCCCCCAAAAAGAAGAGCGGCTCAATAGTCTCCAAATTGTTTGTACGCCTCTGTGTTGAACAACTGATTTCTGACTGGGAGTTTGGAATTTTGGTGCCTGCTAGTGTTCCTAGCATGACCGGCCCACAAGAAAATCATCTCCTGCAGAGTTTCTACTCAGATTTACTGAGCAGAAACATCAAATATATATTGTATTTTCACTGCTGGTAAAAGAGAGTAGGTGGTGTGCTACACCACCTACACAAGTAAACTTGTGTAGCTCCAAGCCTAATCCTCACAGCCCTGGAAGCTTTTCTCTTCTTTCCTTTAAATGCTTAGTTCAACTATCTCATAATGGCTGTGGTCTGAATATCCTTTCCAAATTTCAGGTTGAAACTCAATGGCCAATATTAAGAGGTGCGAACAAGTGAGAAGATCATGAGGAATCTGACTTCATGAAGGTCCAAGACTGTCACTGTGGGCTCTGTTGCTGCAGGAAGTACTATTCTGTGACAGCAGAAGCACATTTACTGAGACATAATATCACCGATTCTATAAAATACCTAAGAGTAGTATGGCTGGATATTCTGAACTTGTCAGCTATGCTCTGGAGAATTTCATTTTTGCCTGCTTGTTTTTCCACTAAGCACCAATGTTACCTTACTGTGGAGGTCTGAAGAATTAAAAAAAATACGCCGTGGTATTTTCCTGATAAAAAGAGACCGTATGCCCTTATTGTTACAGAAGACATTATGCATTTTTTTTTCCAAGCAAAGTTTTATTATTTTTATCAGTTTTCCCTCAAGGCAAATTCATTATATTTCCTCTTTCTCTGTCATAATTAGTAAACATTTCCATTATTATTTTTCATATGTAGAATCTCATACATGTACTTAACTGAACACTAGTGGGTATGAACTGCATGATATGTGAATATGAATATTAAGCAGCAATCTTTATTAAGGCAAATAAAAGGTTTATTTTTAAATACATTCCTCTAATCCTATTTGAAAATAAAGTACAAAGAGTTGAGTGGAAAGATTTCTGCTTCATACTATTTACAATATAGAATGTTCTTGACTTAAGTATGGAGATCTGATCTTTATAAAAATGAGTTAATGCATATATAACAGCTTGCTATGTGTTATTTCAGGTACTTTCTATTTAATAATTTGTTTACCTTTATTCTTAAGAACCCGATGAAGATGTGGTTGTATTGGTCTTATTTTACAGAGAAACTGAGACACAAAGTAATTGACTCACAGAGAGAAAAAATAGGAAGCCTGGGATTGGACCTGAGGCAGTGTCCAACCAGACTACATTACTTCTAATGTGCCCAACTCTCTTTCCTGCTATATTAAAAATAAATGTTCTGAAAATAGAAACCAGTCATTATCGCAGGAACCATACAAATGTCTTTTACAAAAAAAAAAAGACTGTCCAAAGAGTTGATGATGATACTTTTACATTTGCTGAAATATTTTTCTACACAATGTGTATTTTATGTAATTGGCAAAAAATTATTTCAGTTACTATACTAAGTCCTATTTTAGGCTCTATGAGATATGCATTATTTCTCTCCTAGTATCTCAAGATTTTTTTTTCTCTCTTTCTTCCTCTGTCCCTTATTGAAAAAGGTGACTGTGCATTTTAAATTCAGTACTATGTCAGATTAGAAGATTCTTCAGACAAAATTCTATTTTAAACAAGCACATCGAAGAGATTCTTTTGAAGTATTCTAGTTGCTTTATGAGAAAGGGATGATCAATAAGAGAAACTTGAGAAAGTTCCTCTAAGCCAGGGGTGGGGGACCCACGACAAGTGTGCCCCAGCAGACTTGTGTCATTGAAATCTCTAAAAGGTTGCCATCGCTACCTGGCTAAAAGGTGAGTCAGAGGATGAGAAAAAAGGAAAAGCACCTGGAACTCCACAAGGACAGGAAAAGTGGGAAAGAAGAAGAGCCACACTGAATCGGCTTCTGGGAAGGTGGCCGTACGAGACACCCTGCCTCCACTGCACACTCCAGGTGTTCACAGACCAAACCAGGAACCCAAACTTCACAGGGAGAGAGCAGGCAACGGGCTAAGAAAGACAATAAATTATTATCGATTAAAGATTACTATGGAGGGCATTCTCCAGTAGCTCTGTGCACTTTTGGAGCAGTCTACAAGAAAACACAGTTTAATTTCTTTCTTTCTTATTAAATTATTGGCAGAAGTAAGACAGTACAATAGAATAATAGGATTTTCTAATACATCTAAACAAGAAAAGATACTTTCTGAAGGAAAAGAAAGTAAATGTGCTTCATTAAAACAAATAAATTTTGAAAATATGATGAACCTGGGAGAGACAATACATGACCCATGAAACTATTACAGAGATATTAGGAATAACGAGCCAGCTTTAGTTTCAAGAGTAGTGGTTCTAGGAACAATCTGAGTTTCCTTATAACTATATTTATACAAGAAGCATTCGAAGGGTCATGGTACTAAAGAGCAGTAATATTTGGAGGCCCCGAACATTTTATTAACTCTAACATAGCGAGAGAGGGGCAGATTGCATGGGAAGTAATTAGATGGTTCCAAAAAATCAGAGAGAATAACAGAAAGAAAGGTAAAACAGGGTAGAATGAAGACATAAAAATGAACACTATCTTCGCCTGTGCCTCAGTTGTTTCCCCTGGGTTTTCTTTCAACTCTTTCAAAGCTTGAAGCCTGATACATGTACCTTCAGTTCATTTAGAACTGACTTTTGTACAGGTGAGGCACAGGGGTCTAGTTTCAATCTTCTACATGTAGATGTCCAGTATTCTCCATACCACTTGTTACAGAGGATGTTTTTTTCCCAACATATACTTTTGGCTCCTATGTCCAGAATCAGATAGCTTTAACTGTATAGGTATGTTTCTGTGTCCTCTATCCTGTTCCATAGGTCTACAAATCTGCTTTTCTGCCAGCACCATGTTGTTTTTGTCATTATGGCTTTTTAATATAATATGAAATCAGGTATTATGATACTTCTAGCCTTGCTCTGGTTGCTTGGGATTTCTTTGAGTATTGATGGGTATTTTGCATTTCCATATGAATTTTAGGATGGTATTCCTAGTTCTGTGATGAATGCCATTGGTATTTTGATGGTGATTGTATTGAATTTATAGGTCACTTTGGGTACCACGGTCATTTTCAGGAATATTAATTTTGCTAATTTATGAACATGGATGGTCTTTCCATGTTCTTATATCTTACTCAATTTCTCTCTTAAGTGTTCTGAAATTTTCATTGTACAGTTCTTTCATTTGCTTGGTTATATTGACTGATGGTTGTTTTTGTTTTGAAGCTATAGCGAATGGGATTGTTTTTCTGATTTCTTTCTCAGGTAGTCCATTATCAGTGTATAGAAAAGTTATTGATTTTTTAAATGTTGATCTTATATCCTGCTACTTCACTTAATCTGTTTATCAACTTGAAAAGTCTTCTGATGAAATCTTTAGAATTTTCTAAGAAGACGATCATATTATCCACAAAGAGGCATGATTTCACTTGTTCCTTTCCCATATATACCCCTTTTATTGATTTTTCTTGCCTAATTGGTCCAGGTAAAATTTCAAGAATTATACTGAATAGTTGTGAAAGTGGACACCCTTGTTTCGTTCCTGATTTTTTACATGAAATCCTTTCAGATACCTCTCATTCAGAATGATGTTGGCTATGGATTTTTTGCATATGGCCTTCACCATATTCAAGAACGATCCTTCAGTACCATTTTTTCAGGGCTTTTATCATGAATGGATATTGAATTTTGTCAAAGGCTTTTCTGTGACAACTGAGATAATCGTGTGATTTTTTTTATTTGTTGTATTATGCTTACTGGTTTGCATATGTTGAACCACCCTCGCATTCCTGGAATGAAGCCAATTTGATCACATATAGGATCTTGTTAATGTTTTGTTGAATTCAATTTGTAAGTATTTTATTAAGAAGTTTTACATCTATGCTCATCATAGATATTGGCCTACAGCTTTCTTTTTCTGCTGTATCCTAGTCTGGTTTTGGATTCAGGGTGATGTAAAACCCTGGAAAATGAGCTTGGAAACATACCTTTCCTTTCCATTTCACAGAATATTTTGAAGAATGTTAAGATTAGTTCTTCTTTAAAAGTCTAGTGAAATTCATCAGTGAATCCATATGGTCATGGGATTTCTTTGTTAGAAGACTTTTTAATCATTGTTTTAATTTCATTGTTTGTCACTGATATGTTTAGGATTTTTGTATCCTCTTTGTTAAGTTTTGGTAGGCCGTGTGTCTAGAAATTTATTCATTTCTTCCAGAGTCTTCAATTAATTATACTGTCAATTTTGAAAGTAGTCCCCAGGAATCCCCTGGATTTCAGTGGTTATCTGTTGTAACACTCCCCTTGTTCATTTTTAATTATACTGATTAGAGTCTTCTCTTTTTGTTGGTTAGTTTGGTTAAGAGTTTATCCATCTTCTTTATCTTTTCAATGAACCGATTCTTTGTTTCATTGTTCCTGGCTATTATTCTTTTAGTCTCTGTCTTACTAATTCTACTTCTAATCTTTATTATTTGTTTCTTTCTGTTGGGTTAGCTTTTAGTTTATTCCTCATTTTTCCAGACCTTGAGATGTACCATTAATTTATTTATTTGAGATCTCTCTGACTTTGATGGAGGCCCTCCTAGCTTCAAACTTCCCTTTTAGAATTGCATTTCATGCATCCCAGAGATTCTGATATTTCTGTTCCATTTCTCACTTAGGACTCCACGAGTATAGGAAATAATCGCAAGAATCATCAAATTCCAAAGTTTCTGCACACCGAGTGAAACAATCAAAAGAGTGAAAAGACAGCCTACAAAATAGGACAAAATCTCTGCCAGCTACACTTCTGAAATAGAATTAATATCTAGAATGTAAAGAATTTAAAAAACTGACACAGAACAATAAAATACCCCAATCGATAAATGGGCCAAAGAACTGAACAGATACTTTTGAAAAGAGTAAGTACAAATAGTTGATAATGATGTGAAAAAAGAGTTCAACATCTTTAGCCATTAGGGAAATGCAAATCAAAAATACATTGAGATTTCACTTTAACCCAGTGAAAATGGCTCTCATCAAAAACATAAAAAATAATAAAAGCTGGTGAGGATGTGGGGGAAAAGAACTTCTGTACAATATGCTGGAGAGAACATAAAATAGTAAAGCCGCTATAGAAATCAATATTGGGGCGCCTCAAAATCTAGAACTAGAAGTACTCTTCTGGCGGTACCACTCCTTGGAACATATACAAAGGAATTAAAGTTGGGCAAAAAAAAAAAAAAAAAAAAAAAAAAGCCAGTACGAGAGGCTTAAAACATCTTTCAGAGCAGATTTGATTTCATTGAATTTGAAGAACAGACTCTAATACTAATAAAGTTGGAAAACACAGACTTACTGGGAAAAAGGAGCATCTAGTCCTAAATAAGATTTAATTATCCTCTTTAATGCTTGTCTCTCCAATGTTTAACCTACTTCTCAAATCCTTAAAACTTTTCCCCAGATGTTATCCAGTTTTTATCCACGTCTTATTTAATAGATCTTACTGTGAAGCATTCCTAATAATAACCAATTTTTCATCTAGCATTCAAGTCAAGAATAAAAGTATAGATACTAGTGATAGAGGAGTTGCTAGGTCTAAAAAAATCTCGTTTGTCCTTATTTCAAAATAAGGTCAAATGCCTGGTCAAAATGAATTTAATCTGAATGTGATTCTAAAGATGCTGTGTAAAGAAAAACATTTACCTTGATAGAAGCTTAAGCCAAAATCAGGTACTTTCTTCAACTGTTCTATAAGTTTGTCCCAAACAGACCAGGGAAATGGAAGGAACATCTTTATCTTAATAACATGATTATTTCCAGAGAGAAAAAGGAAAATCAGATTCCTCAACTAGTCACCAACGCTCAGGTTACATAGGCTTTGCTAGTTCAATATTAGGGTGGGTGATGACAGAGTTGAGTCCTGTAATCACTGTGTCTTAGGAAGCTAAGATTCACAAGGAATTAAAAATGTATATCTAACCCACATTTTCCTACTTACCATGTTAGTGAAATGTTACAATTTTAAACCAAGTTTTAGACCTGTAGAAATTTAGTATCAGCATTTTCAACCCAATATGCTTGTAAGAAAAAAACTGTTCTGTATGTCTTCAATACAACAGTATTTCGAAATTGTAATGAATGCACTGCATTGCTAAGATACTTTTCAAATATTTTCCTTAGATTTCATGATAAAAAAGAACACTTACAGAATAACAGCTTACAAACTAAAGTTATAAGTGTTCTACTATTTATAGACTAACTACTTATAAATGAAAGATAAAAGAAGGATAAAATACGCTGGAGCTTTATTTTATAATTTCCAAATTTAAATTTCAGATACTTTTAAGTCTTGCTGGGATGATTTTGTAGATGATAATTTTGAAAAAATATAAATCATATTCTTCTCATAAAAGAGGTAATTTAAGGTAAATTATAACTATTTCGGCCATTAAAAGCCAGTATTATATATTATAAGCACTTGAAACTTTCAATTGCTTTTAAAACCACTTACACACATTAACTCAAAAACAATATTGATTTCTTAGTACCAGTCAAAGAATCTAACTAGAATTATATTTCTTTTAGGTTCATGTCAGCAGATTCTGGAATATATTGGACCTTTAAAAAAAAATCTCTGTTTAAAAAATACATTAATTTTTAAGGGTTGTGTTCATCATTGATATATTAAAAAGAGAATGTGGTTTCTGGTGAAGTTTTGAGAATTTCATTATATTCTTCTTAGAGATGCTTCTTCTACAAACTTTGCCTTGTACCAAAAATGGGAATATCAAGTAGCATTAAATTAGAAGGATTAATATCAGGTACACATTTATTATAAAGTAATAAAAGAAGTATTTCTTAGCGAATAATGTCATCAGAACAGTTTCTTATTTAACTATTCTTTGATATACAGAAGTGAACTTTTAACAATTATTTGTCTGTCACTAAGCAAATAAAGCATCCACAACTAGACAACTAAAGACCCTTAGTAGAATTCACAGCCTTGCACAATCTTCATTGCAACAATACAGAAATAGTGAGTATAAGAATATACATAAAAAAAAGAATATATATGGCTGTCAATATATTAGGTGGAAGCCATATGAAGTTCAGTAACACATAGTCTTTATATGGAAAAAGAAATAAAGCACAACTGTATGGCAAAGTGCACCATGAAACTCATAATGTAAAGGATGCATGTTCTGTTTCTAAGCCAAATTACATGGAAACCACTACACATATGTGCATTCTCATAACTTTCTAAGTTTTACCATCATTCTCTTAAGGATTGGCTTTATTTATAATAATCCTAATGATACTCAGCATTCCTGGTACAAATATAAATAGTTGTTTGCCTTTAGGTGAAACATCTAAAGTGAGAAAATGAGACACTATATTTGTAAATAACCTCTCACACTGATGAATGCCACTAGTTATTCCATTTAAATTCTTATTTGCATGTTTACTTAAATATTTATTTAATGTGGGAGAATGACTTGATATTTCAATGATTGATGCTGACTTTTATTTGCAGTGGTTATGTCATTGGCGACCTGGTGTTTATAATGAAGGCAAGATGATTCATTCTAAAACTGCGGCTTTGTTAATATAAATGAAAGATGGGAAATCACCAATTCATGTTGATCAAGGTAGTACAATAAAATGTCTGCATCTTGTATGTAAGATAATTACTTCATCAAATATTCCAAACCGTTACCTTCCATTAAGTGAACAAAAAGAAAATGATTTGAACATTTGAAATCAGATCCTTAAAAATTAATGCAGTTCTGGGACTGGGGATTTAGCTCAGTGATAGAGTACTAGCCTAGCAAGTGCAAGGCCCTGAGTTTGAATCCCAGCACTCACCCCCCAAAAATTAATGCAATTCTCCTATTTATGCACAACTTCTCCAGTTTAAATTCTTTGTTCATAAAAAATATTACAAACTCATTTCTTTTTGTTTTTTACCTTGAAAGGCACTGGCTCTTCAGCAAGAGGACTCACAGGAAGCGAAGTGGTGCTGCTAGCTGGGCTCATATCTGAACTCTGAAAGGAAAGGACAATTGCATCAGAAGGGGCCTTTTTAACTCACTTTGATTATTGCGAACTCAGAATATAAATCATATCATGATTACACAAAGAATCATTCCTTATACAGAAATGACAATCTGGGAAATCAGAATAGAAACGTCTTCACATTTTAAGGGCAATTCATTAAATATATTGGCTTTTTTGTATTAAGGTGATATTTAATATTACTTTTGCTTAATTTATATTTTTATATTTTCTTTGGAAATTAAAATATATTTATAATGATTAATTACATTGCTGTCTTAATTCATGATTATATGACATAACACAGAAATACAGCTTATCTTGCTAGTTTATGGTATTACTTTAAATTACCTATCTTTCAGGATGATTTTCAAACACATATCAAACATTGTTTTCTATTCACAAGGAATTAAATTAATGCACCTAGGTTTTTATTATGTAAATAATACCTGCCACTCATAAACAATTGAAAACTGAAGAGATATTGTTTTTTAAATTCCTATATTCATAACATTTTAAAAATTTTCTTACATTTCACTGAACAAAAAGTTTAATTACATAAATATAAGAGAAAGCAGGTTTATTTATATTTTTCCATTTTTTTCTCTTTCTCCTTTCTTTCCTTTTTCCCTTCCTTCTTTTCCCCCTTCTCCCTTTATGGTTCTCCTCTCTTTTGAATATTATCTTTCTTTTATATAATATCTATTACTCCTCTTTGTCCTTATTTACACTTATGGTTTCTCATATCAGAGAAACAATTCGATGTGTACTCGTGAGTGTCTGATTTATTTCACTTAAGAATATGTTCTCAAGGTACATCCATTTACCTACAAATGTCTCTAGTTTATCCTTTTTTTGTGGCAATGTAGTACTCCACTGTATAGGAAATCCACATCTTCTTTAGCCATTCATTAGTCATTGGGCATTTAGGTTGTTTCCAAGACTTAGCTATTACAAATTGTGTTGCTATGAACATGGTTGTGCATATATCACTGTGATATGATGATTTTAATTCTTCTGGAAAGATACCAAGCAGAGGAATAGCCGGGTCAAATGGAACCAAATATGAATAAACCTGCTGTAAATAGGGAAGGGGGGGTAGCAGAAGAGAGAGCTTAGGAAGAAGGGGGAAAACCAAGATACATCATGTACAGGTATAAAATAACCATGATGAATGTCATGATTATGTATACATTGTACCAATACATGTTCTTGGTTAAAAAAATATATATATATATATAATAGAAAAACTGGAATGTTGCGAATGCTGTCCTAATCTTTAAAAAAATACAATCAATTAAATCTTCTCAAATGATGCATATGAGTTAGAAGTCCATTGTTAATGTACTTTACTCAAAGCAAGCAAAAGCTACTGATAACAGGTAGCAAGAGAAGATATTTCATTATATTCTCCATCATTTTCTCAGAGGAATTTCTTCACTTTAGAAAAATAAATAAATCAGTGAAGAACTATGCGTGTCTACAGTTTTCAGCTTTGGTTGCAAATATACATTCACAGAAATATGGGGGAAAAAAACCTGCAGTAAAAATTAAAGTAAAAGAAAGAATTAACCTTGATTAAGATAAGGTAACAGATAGGCAAATTTGGCTGACTTAAGATCCAGTGAAGGAAGATATTTAACTGTACACATTCACCAGATGCTACAATGGCTCCAAAGACCTACAGTTTATTTGTATTTAAAATTTCAATTCATGCTGGGGATTTAGCTCAGTGGTTAAAGTGCTTGCCTTGCAAGCAAAAGGACCCGAGTTCAATACCCAGCACCATAAAAAAAAAAAATTCAATTCATTTAATTAAATGGACCCATTTTACATATCCCTTAAGATGGGATCACTTCTGATTTTCTTCTCTAGAAACGAAGGATAAGGACTATATACATGAGAACTGAGATATTCTCTATAATTTCCATATAGTATGTGCCAAATTTATTTTAGAAATTTCTATAAGGCTGCATATTAAGTTAGAACATCTATAGGAGGACTTTAGGTAAAAAATGAATAATGTTTGTAATCTACTAATGGAACATGTACCACATAATTTAGGTGAATTGGTTATTCTCCTTCATTTGTAAATACATTCAGAGATTCTGATCCAATTATTTCATCAAAACCAGAAAATTATATGAATCACCTGCTGTTAATTCATGATTACATGACACAACACAGAAATAAAGCTTATCTTGCTAGTTTATGGTATTGCTATAATGTAAGAAATGAGCGTGACTTTTTGTAGACATATAAAATGTAACGGAAAATAAGACTCTTGAACTGCTTTTCTCAGTGTGAGATTTCTTGTGAGAATTAGGCAACTGGCAGAAAACAGTTTTATATGTAGGTGAATCACCAGACATTCACCTGTTGTATTGATAGCATTCATGGTTTATTAAAGCATCTTGTTCTTTAAAATCACATATGCAGACAACAGTGACATTCAATTGTGAATACTTTAATGTCTGAATCATATACTTGCAGATAAAAGCTTCTGAACTCTTACAAGATTATTAACTCTAAATCAAGATCAATAGCAAACATTTTTAAGGGTTAGCATCTCCTGGGACGTGCCAGAAATGCATGTGTAGAATTCTGAGGACTCCAGAAAGTAGACACCCAGCTTTGCCTCTCATAACACTGATTCTTTGCGTATTATTCTTAGAGAAAACTTTGTTCTGGCTTTAACTTTCAAATTCATCTTATAGTGTGATGCTTTAACTATTGTGCTCAGGAAATCCTGAGGTGAAGACTTTAAAAAACAAATGAATCTCACATGACAACATCTGATAAACTGCACTTAATTACCAAACTAAGAAAAACATTACAAAAAATCAAATAAAAACATCTTCATTTTTATCTCATTGTTTTCCCATTTGCTTTTCAGTGATCTGTAATTTAGGTGTCATTTCAGTATGTTTGTCCTTTTAGATACAATTATGGCAAGTCTTTCAGAGCTAAGTCTTAGCTGTAATTTATATATTAATTAGTACACTTTTTCTTTCAAAAATACTAATACTGATGCAATTATCTATCAAAATATCTATCAAAATATCTATCAATTATCTATCAAAATACTGACGCAAATATCTATCAAATTGATACAAACTTCATAAATTACTTTTTAGAATTTTAAAAGTTCACTATGCTCATGTTTTCTTTCTAAAATATTTTCTTAGAATTATGTTTTCATCTGCTTTGGCTATTTCAATAAATTTTTAAAATGTTTGTTTCACCAAATGTGAAAGTAAATCCCAAGGGAAAATAAAAAACATATTACATAAAACAAACAAGTATCTCAACAGATGAATCTCTTCAATTTTCATGTAACACACAGGGGCTTTCTTATTCACTGAAGACTGCACTACACCTTCCTGGTATGTTATCAGAAGCTTATCTGAATTCTAGCAAGGGTCCTTAACCTGAACGTCTGATTGTAAGTCCAACAGATTACCTGCTTCTTTCCAATATTAAGGTGAATAAATAGTAGAAACCTTGTTCCTATGAATAAAATATTATTTCACCTAAATTAATAGACTTCTCTTTCTGTTTCATGTAGTTTGAATTCTCTTGTTTTTTTCCAAGTTTATCGTATTGTTGAGTATGATCTTTAAATTCAAAAATAAAATTTAGGCTGGGCATGTAGCATACACCTGTAATCCCAGCACTCGGGAGTCTGAGGCAGGAGGATCATGGTGAATTCTAGACTAGCCTCGGCTACTTAGTGAGCTCAAAACCAGCCAGAACTGCATAGCAAGATCCTATCTCAAAAGACAAAACAAAACAATAAGATAAGTATTTATTTTTGAGCATTTCAGAGATATTTTAGTGATTATTATCCTCTTTTAATGCTTATTCTCCAGAATTCTGTTTGTTTTGGAGAAACTATTCACTAATTTGTTGTTGCTATTTTATTTTTTAAATTATTCATATATGCTTGCAGTAACAAAATTACATTCATCGTGGGGAGCTGCTACATATATACAACATATTTTAAGTCTTTTTACTTCCCTCCCTTCCCCTTCTTTCCCCCTCCTTCTATCTCTTGGTCCCAAGTCCATTTGCAAAAGATTTTTCTGCTTCCTATTATCTATCTTCTTTATTTTTATCTTTAAATTATTTATACTCTCCGTTTCTCATATGAGAGAAAACATAATACTTAAGCTTGTGTGTCTGATGTATTTCACATTTGATCTCAAGGAATTGTTGATGTTTTAGAATACAATTCTTCTATACTATTGTTTGGTAAAATGTCACCCAGAGAGGTATGTGTTAAAGGCTTGGCGCCCAGCTGGTGTGCTACTGGGAAGTACTAGAAATTTTAAGAAGTAGCCTAGTTAGAAATCTTCCAGTCAAATTGGGTATGCCCTTGAAGGGGATATTGGGACCCTAGCCCAGTATCTTCCCTACCTCATGCCATGACCTGTGCAGCTTCTTCCATCATATGCTCCTCCTAGGATGTGCTGCCTCTCCATAGCCCAAAGGCAATGGGTCTACTGAACATGGACTGAAACTTCCAAATCTGTGAGCCAAAATAAAGTTTCTTCTTTTAAGCTGAATGTCTCAGATATGTTATTATAGTAACTGAAAGCTTACTATCACAGGCTAATTTCATCCTTTGCCTGTAAATTTTCTGCCCATTTTATTGATATATGTATAATATAGCTACCACATAATGCAACTTTTGAAAATGTATAGTTAGAAGAGTTTTAATGAATATATCCGCATGTATTACCACTATCAAAATCAAAATACAGGATAATTTTATCCTCACAATCTTACCTCATGCAACTTTTGCCTTTCAGCCTCTTCCTATTCCTGGCCTCAGGAAATACAGGGAGTCTTTCCATTAATATAGTTTTTTTTCATTTTTTCTTTCTACTTCTCTAAAATTTCACGTGGAAAACTGAAAATGAAAATTACATAGGGCTTCTTCTGAGTTTGGTTTTTTTTCACTCAGAAAAATAATTTTGAATTTCATTGTTATGTTTCAGTAGTCCACGTTTTTTAAATGTTCCATAGTATTGCAAGGCAGACCCAAATTTGTATATCTAATCACCAGTTAATGGCATTTGTGAGGCTTCCATTTTGGGGCTATTGTGAATAATGACTTGCTGAATATCTGTGTATTTTTGTGGACTTGTATTTTTATTTTCTTGGTAAATACATAACATTGAAATTCCTGGATCATATGGTAAATATATATTCAATATCATGTTAGTCTTACAAGAAACTGACAACCATTTTCTAAAAGGCCTGTAATAGTTTACATCTTTACTTGCATTGTATTATCAGTCTATGTTATTGGGGTTTTTTCATTTTTTTTGTATTTTTGATTTTGTTGGGGGTGTGGCATCAATTCATTGTAGTTTTCCCTTTCACGTCTATGGTTGATTAATGATGTGGAGCATCATTTCATGTGTGTATTGATTAATATATCATGCTTTGTCAAGGGTATATACAAATAATTTCTCTATTTTTTATCACTGGGCTATTCCAATAATATAATTCTTTGGGCTCTGGATACAAATGTTTTGTCATATATGTTTATTACAAATATTTTCCATTGACTTATCTTTGACACTAAGGAAAGAGAACACAAGAAGAAACAGAAAAGGGTATTTTAAACAATATTCTAAGAGATAAGTAGGGAATATTATTTTCTTTTTTCAAATTTCTCAACAAAATAAAATATAACAACCATAGTGATCTGCGAACACGAAGCCGCTTTAGTAGATTAAGAGCTGCCATACAGTAAGAGCAGGTATTGACATGCTTAAATTTAAATGATGTAATATTAGGAGAACAAGGACAGGAGGCCAAGGAGAACTTCTTGCTCCTACCAGATGCCATTTATTCATGTAAGAATTAGGTATAATTTATCAGGAAGTTGGAAAAAGCAGATAAATAATCTCATTGAAGTCCACACACTCAACTATCCTTTATGAACTACCAACTTACCACCTACTTTATCAGCACTGAAATCAGAACTACCATATAATTTCATCACTGATAAGGAAAATGTATATGAGTTACGCTATTTAAAAAATGAGCAATGTGCTTGCATCGGCAGCACATACACTAAAAAAATGAGCAAGAAGACTTGCAAACTGTAATCTGGTCTTCCCACAACTAAGTAATGAGAGTGAAAGAAAAATTTCTATTATAATAATAGCAAGTTTTCTTTGACCAAGTTGAATTTCAAGCAATAGTTTAGGTACATGATGTACTTTATGTTGTAATAAATAGTTCTTTAAATGTTTTGTTAGAAATCTAAGATGGTTATAATCCTAGCACTCAGAAGACAGAGGCAGGTGAATTACTGTGAGTTCAAGGCCAGCCTGGGCTTACATAGTGAGTTCAAGTCTAGCCTGAATTACAAAAAGATACCTTGTCTTGAAAAACACCTGTGTGAGTGCACACACGCGCGTGCACACACACACAAGAAATGTAATCATGTGCAAATGAAAGTGCTTAATCAACAACAGGCAAAGGGCACTAGCAGAGGTCTTTGGCACTCAATATATCCTGGGAAAGTGAAGGACAAGGGGCAAGACATATTGCTAACGGTTCGTAAACCAGAAATGAACATTTTGAGTGTCACATGTTCTCTTAAATTTTGCTCTCATGTTTATTATCCATCAACGCAAATATATACTCATTTTTTGGGGGGTGCTGGGGATCAAACTCAGGGCCTGTGCTTGCTAGGCAAGTGCTCTTTCACTTGAGCTAAATCCCCAACCCCTACTCTTTTTAATAGGATTGAGAAAATAATATTCTGTTCTTTTTCACATGAAGAAAAGAACTATTGGTTCATTTACAAATGGTCTTGATATCACCAATGCTCTAATTACAAAACTTCAAAATCAGCTATTTGTATATCAACATATAAAATTTAAAATTAAATTAAGTTTTCAATATTTGTAAGCAATTAATAAATATGGAAGTTACATTTTAATCGATTAAAGTGAGAGAAGTTTTACAAATATTAGAAATATTTTATTATGTAAGCTATGTCGTATTTTTGCCTCTGATTCTGGGGAAAATGTGCTTATTCAAAAAAATTCTTTATTTATATTTAGTACGTAAATCCTGATTTCTTGTAACAAAGGAAGAAGAGTCACTTAGAGAAACAGCTGATTTCTGTCAGAGATGAGCATAGAATATACAGAAAGATTCTGGAACATATTGTGCTAGTAAGAAAGGATGTGCTCAGAAAACCAAAGGATGAGAGTATAACAAAGAGAAAAAGAAGCCAACATAAAAAAGCTTCCAAATACCAAAGCTGGAATAATCTGAACAACAACAACAAAAATACTATTCGAGTATAACTCAAAAATACAAAAATACATAGTTGGGAAGAAGAGACAAAATCTCTTATAGAAACATTTCAAATAATTTATGTAGATACTTTCTGACTCTAAGAGGAGAAACTGAATGAGCCCTCTCCTTAGTGCTTTCACTGACTGTTTCCCAAGGGAAAAGGTGAAAAGGAGGAATTGTCCATGTATAGCGAAAAATCTGGAAAAACCCATTTCAGCCAAATAATACACATTAGCAGCATGCAGACAGCATGCACCCTTGATAATGGGACAAGATGGATGCGTTGTTGCTGTATCCTTTCCAAAGCTAGAAATTTCAATCTAATCATGAGAAAAATATCACACTCAAGTTGAGAGATATCCTAGCAATATACTCAACCAATGTTTCTCAATATTGTCAAGGTCATCAAAAAAAAGGAAAGTCAAAGAAATGTTCACAGAGAATTTTGCTAAGAAGTCATGATATGCAATTGTAATGTTGTAACTTGGATGGGATCTTTGGAATGACAAAAAAGGACATCAGTAAAACCACAAGAAATCTGACTATATTGTCCAGTTTAGTTAATAGTGATGTATCAGGATTGGTTTCTTAAGCAATGTGCTCTGCTGAGGAAAATAATAGGGGAGACTCAATAAGGACCATAACTGAATTGTCTATACTAACTGCAACTTTTCTACAAATCTAAAACTATCCTAAAATTAAAAGTCGGTTTTAAAAATTCTTCATTAGTAATATAACCAGGCTGCTCGGAATTTAGGATTATAATATATGATAGTCATTATATGCTCGGGTTCTAAGCTTTTATCAGGGCTCATAACTTTCTTAAAAATAAATTTTCTTGGGATGCATAACCTCTCCCACCAAGGAATCTTTTATCTTCTCTGAAGATCTTTATGATAAGGTGATGTTAAATTGTTCTGCATGCTTTCATGTTCCATATGGAAATGCTGAAGGAAAGCTTCAGCCATACAAAATGATCTATTTGTTTGGGTTCTCTTAAGGTCCTTGGTAGAGTGAGTTTGTATTATTAATATTTACTGAATGTCATAATTCCATAGTACAGATCCATTAATTATACATCCCCTGGAACCATAATTAATGGATCTGTCTTATGGGATTAAAGTTTGTTTATAAGAATTTCTGGAAGTAAAACATGATCAATTGAGTTAAAGTCCTTTGAGTACATAAATAGATTTGAGTGTAAGTGAAATTTTAAATTTTTAACTATTAGGGTACATTTTTCAGTGATTCTCTAGGTCTAACAAATGGGCACTTAAATATGTTAACCTTGACTTAAGTATGCATTATCATCATGTTAAAATAATATAGAAATACACACATACATTATAGTACATTGCTGCTATAATAATCAATGTTGTTATTTACTGATAAAGAACATAGTAAAAACACATTCCGATTCACACTGTTATGAGCAGAGCTGCAATGAATAATCTTACACTACAGGCACATTTATCTATAAGACAGACTTTTGGATTTGTAATTACTAGACTAAAAGGTAATTTGATTGCAAATTTAATGTTATCAAATTGTCCTGCATAGAGATCCTATCAGTTCACATATCCACACATCTTAAGAATCAATATTCTTCCACTCTCCTACCATGTATATTCTTCCTGAAAAAGCCTTTGGTATAGTTCCACAGGCTAAATAAAAGTTTTGGTTCAACATCATCTTCCTAAATGACAGGGAAGAAAGTAAAACTGCTTTGTAAATTCACTTTCTGCTCATCAATAATCCAAGAGTGGAGAGATACGATATCCCAACAGACAACTGTCTCACTGTTGAGTCAGCTTTGCTCTGAGTTCCCCTCTCGTCTTGTGATACAATCCTAGTTACTCATCTCTTACTTTATTGTTCTATGACTAAATCGAAGCTGTGACTAAACCCCAGAATGAAACAATTTACTAGACTATTCCAAGGAAGTAAGATGGCTTATTGCTTCAGAGCAGATCTCACAGGAAAAACTGGAAACTGGTACTTAGTCTGGAAAGTTCGGAAATTAAATTATACCGATTTACCTGAGAATGAGTAGGTTCTGTGGAGATAATTCAGAATAGCTAAATGAACAAGAAGACTATACTTTCTCAGACACTGGTCAAGCAATTAACTAGTACTGAAAACTAAACTTGGCACAAGGACTCAGGATGGTAAACTATTTGAATTCTTCTCTTTTAATAAAGAGAACCATTCAGAAACCACACTACATAGAAAAAAATGCTCTGCTTGGTATAAAGTTAATAAAGAAGCAGATCCTCTCAGAGAATGCTTACATGGATCTGTGGTAAACTTACAAGAAAATACAAATCACTGAGGAACAGAACTTTCTTATTTGAACAGTGTTCCAGCTTCACTGAAGTGACAAAATTCATACTAGCTCATTCATTTAAAAAAATAGAAAAAAAAAAACTACCAAAAATGTAATTACTTCATGCCAGACATACAGTAACATAATTGAGAAGGGAAAAAGTCAATCTTATGAGTAATGAGGTTTTCAAATCAGCTTATTTTGTTTGTGGTGGTACTGGTTTCTTCAACAATGACCAAGTTTTTAAAATTTTATCTTGCTTCTTGTTTGCTTCAATTTTAGTAAATTGCAATTTCTAACCATATATCCAAATTTTAAGACTTCATTATACTTGAACCTTAAATTCTTTACATTGTTCCCCAAGTTCCTGTATAGATACTTTGAGGCTGGATTGCTATTTTAACTCACTACTTTTCCCAGAGTGAGAACTACTGTTTTTTACCCCTAATCTCCACAGCTGAATTTAAATTAACTGGTGTTTGACCTCTTTATACCTGGCCTATGACCTGAACGTCCATTATTCTTCTGTGTGTTTATGTTATTGAATATTGTGGTATATTAAACTGCTGACAATTCCAAATTACAGTCTAATTTTATCGACAACATAAAACAGACCATACAAGACCCTGAAACAAACTAGAGATGTGTTATCAATACAAAATTCCCTGCCTCTAAGTATCTTAAACTCATTTGGGTAAACCACGACGCATGAAAACTACAAACTAGATAAATAAATCAACCAGTTGGAAGGAACTGAATGAAGGAAGGAGAGAAAGATCCAACTATCTAAAAATATCACAGATAAAAAAATCTGCGTACTTTTTTCCAATTCTTCTTTTGTATATATACTTATTTATCTCCTAAATTTGGCTCGTGAATTATATGCTCAGAATTTTTCTCATATCAAATGTTTTCTTTCAGCTAACACTTCTGCTGGTGAACAATTCAGATTCAGGAAAAGATGCACGTGGCAAAGTTTTGCTTTCGTTCACGATCTCCGCATTGGGTGATAAACACGACCATGGCCATCTTCCCCATGATTGTGGAATGAATTAAGTTCATGAACCAAGGTACCATTGTGTTATGGTGAATGTATAAAAGTCCATCATATACACATACCTTTCTTCTTGTCAGACTCTGAACTGCAGACATTTTTGAACTTCTATTTTCTACATACAATTAATGCTATGATACTATTCTTACAACAGGTGTGTGGTTGGTTCTAATATAGTTATGATATAACTGAGTACCTGCACCTATATTAGCAATTTCTGTTTAAAGCTAATGCTCCCATTTTTTTACTAGCACCAAAGAAAGTGGAAACACCAAATTTATTGTTCCAAATTTAAAGTTCCAAATTTAT
This sequence comes from Hystrix cristata, assembly GCA_004026905.1. NCBI lineage: Eukaryota > Metazoa > Chordata > Mammalia > Rodentia > Hystricidae > Hystrix > Hystrix cristata. The sequence continues at coordinate 15,604 of PVJO010003646.1, read as the reverse complement.
CTTCAAAAGACAATGAAAAATATATCTGGTTTCCCAATAAGCTCAGATCTACAAATTGGTTACATATTAAGAAAAAACCTGGAACCTTAAATTACATTACAAAACTAAATGGATTAAAAAACTAAATATAAAAATAACATGTAAGAAGCACTGAAACACAGTATAAGTAAATATTACTTATCAATTATCATAGAATGGGTAGAGCTTTTCTAAATCTAAATAAATCACAAATTCAAAGAATGATACATGTCATTACACTGTTTTTTTTTTTTAAACATATTAAAGAGAACACCATAATACTGTCTTATAAAGCAAAGAAAAAATTTACAAATTCTGAGGTTTAGTGGGAACATATATTCCTCATTCCAGATGTCTCCTTCCCCACAGAAAGAGCTCTACTAATGTCACACTCTCAACCCTTCTCCCTAGCAAACAAAGGACCCCTTCTCCTGCTGATGACTGCGGGATGGCCACACTCAGTACGGTTGGTTTGGGCCACTCCTCTTTCTTTTGCTAGCAGAATCATACACAGAGAACACGTGCTGGTTTTTTACTGCTAAGGTCTGAATAAGAGCACTAAGCCTCAGATCATGAGATGGTTTAACCTAGAAGGTTGTCTGCAGACTTTTCCCTCCTGCTGTTTGACCTCAAACTATGCAAAGAGGTTTTTTTTATTAGCAATTTTGACTGACGTACTATGGAAGGAGGTGTCTCTCCATTCTCAGGTTTTTCAAGTATCAGCAGACAGGATAATATTGGCAGCTATTAAACTGTATTGTAGCTTAGCTCTAAGTCTTCCACAAAGCGCTAGTAAGTGTTGAGCTTTAAATTTTGAAAGCCAGCCTGGTAGTTAAAGCCGGCCATGCTGCCTGAGATAGGGAGCGCTGAGATGCTCCCCAGAGACCTCCACCTTCCTGTGGCCACACGCCTGCGTAAGCCCCTCCTTGACTGTGCACTGGATTTAGTAACTTACTTGTAATGAGTAAAAGACAGCAAATACAAGGAGAAAAGGAGACTAAAAAAAGCAAGTACAGAAGCTGAAAGACCTCTCGAAAGGTTATGTTGAGAGATGATGTGCGTTTGGAAAATGTTTTTACCAGTGGAGCTGGTGAAAAGTAGTTGAATTGTGAACATAGTTTTAAGTAAAACTAACAGAATTTTCTGATGGTTTAGATAAGAACCTCAATAAAAATGGAAAAATTAAAAATAGTTCACAAGATTTTGCCTAAGCAAACAGATTAAGTAAGAATTTAATGGCATAGGGAAGATTATAGAAGACACATATTTGAAGTAAATAATTATTAATTATGTTTGTTCCACTTAAGTTTCGTTTTCCAATTTGATACTGCACGAGAGCCGCATGAAGGGTCTGACAGGACTTGGGTATACGGGCCAATACGGGAGAGACAGCAATATTATGAAAAAAAGCTCAAGGTGCCGAGGCGAGGCAAGGAGAACCCTTTCGTGTAAATAAGAGCTATTTCAGGAGCAGCGCTGGAAATATTGAAAATGCATAAACATTTACAATCTTTAAAGAATAGAGAGAGAATTGTTCTGGGGCACTAATGAAAACTGCAACAGAAGTAGTAAGAATTACAATTTAGAGAGCATAAAATTTCAAGCCCAAAATGTCTGGACAGTCGGAAGGAATAATTGTTGGGAAACTATGAGGAAGAGAGTGAACTGGAAACCAAAATAGCTTCACCTTAATGACCCTTCACAAATCCTCTGAGGGAAAAAAATAGCACATTCTGTGGCTCATCTGCATACCAAAAACAACCTCACTGAGTTGAATTACCACAACAAAAGTCACGAAAGGGAATGAGCAGAATAAAGTATTCATTTCAAATCTACACCTACTGTCCAAATTTTGTTACGTCGTCCAATATACTCTTATGCTTATGACAGAAATGTATAGTTCATCTCATTTCTTGCACTTGTCTTTGTCCACATTCTCTCAAGCCCTGCAGAAAAGTTTAGTGTTCCCTCAAATCTCTTCCTCCGGAAGAGCAGAATCCCGATCACTTCCTGAAAGTGATCTATTACTACTTGAAGCATAAGTGTTAAAGACGCAGTTCAGCATTAATTTATTTTTGTTTCTTCTAGTTTTTAACTAAATTCACTATGTGAAAAGGCAATTTTCAGGTGGTGATTTTATAGGCAGTCAAATTAGATAGAAATTAATATACAGTCAGAGCGAGAATGGGATCTCAAGGAAGTCAGCAGAAAAATAAAGACATCAGGCCAAGGATTTAGCTCAGTGGTTAGAGTGCTTGCCTAGCAAGCACAAGGCCCTGAGTTAGAGCCCCAGTACCAAAAAAAATAATAATAATCTGGACCATAAAGACATGAAAATTGCGGCTGGAGGCACATCTGAAGGGTAGGCCTCAATATAAAGATGCACTGGCCAGGCCTACATGGCTTCCTCAGGGATAAATAACTTTAGATTATATTGTAATTAGCACGGCCTGGTCCCGTAAGTGCAGACAGGCATCAGTCACCCAAGTCGGTGGTCACTGCACTAATTGTCAGTAACTGCACTATTCCTTCCCCAGAATGCTTTTGCTTTTTCCATGCACCCTTGCTATACAACTTATTTCCTTATTGCATCAATATTACCTAATTGGCTATTCCTGTAATCTATAGGTTGATGATAGTTTGACCCACATAGTGACTTTGCTATATAAATTACCCCTGACAAACAGCCTCAGTACTACTGGAAATCCAGGACCTATTTTTCTCTCCCTTATTTCCAATAAAACTCTAACTTCTTCCTTTGGTTCACAACAACTTTATTCCTCAGTGTTGTGGAACACAAACCTGGTTGTGACATCTAACATGTGATATCTAACATCTAATAGGTTGGGAGTTGTATTTCTCCTATGTCATTTATCTCTAAGAACTTGGGCTTCTACAATCAAATACAATCACTATGTGGCTTATAAACAACAGAGATTCATTTCTAATAGTCCTGGAGGGCAGGGACTGCAAGATCAAGACGTAAGCAGATTTTAAATCCGGCGACGACTCATTTTCTGGTGCGTAGCCAGTAACTGCTAGTTGTACCCTTCCACTGTGGAAGAGACTAGGATGATGCCTCTTTATAAATTCACTAACCCCACTCATTTAGGGTCTGACTTCAAGATCCAATAATCTCTGAAAGCCCTCATCTCCTAATACCAACATATTGGTGACTAAAATTCACAGTATGAATCTTGAGTGTATACGAACATTCAGACTATAGCAGATTCATGTACTGAAGGGTAAGAGCTGTCCCTCCAGAGCCTCCTTGAATGTATTTTGTATATCACTTCCTGGAAAGACTAACATCCATCAGAGCATGAAAACTACATTAAACTAAAAACTTCTGGATAGTCAGTAAGCACAAAAACATCTAAAACTTAATCGGGGCATTGCCAAAATAGAGCTGCCATTGAACCCCTCTCTGGAGTTTCCTGTTTGAAAGACTGATCCTTAGCACAGGAAAGTATGAGTTCAAAATTAACGTCAAAGTGTACCACAAAACCTTCCATACTTTACTACTGAATTCCTAAAATGACTCCCCTTTAAAAAACTATTACTATAAAAACTTTTAGCTCTGGCTCTTTAGTGAGTTGTTTGCTACTGAATATGCTCGCATATGTAAATAATTTAGCCCTTCTAATCTGCCTATCCCCAGTTCATTCACAGGTCTGTAACATTAGATCTGAGTTGGCGGAAGGGAAGTTTCCTACCAGCACTTTCCAAACTTGTGCTGAGCTACACCACAATGGTAGCTTGAATTTGGTAATGGAAAGATTATTCATATCACAGAAACTGACAAATAGCATAACTCTCTTTCTAGAAGGAAAAGATCATAAAACACATGGAAAAAAATCACTTTATAAATGAGGCTCTCTTTAAAAATCCTGTCATTCTCTAAGTGCCCATCTCCATCTTACTCTATAGACCTGACTGAAAATCATCACAACACTTGATTTTTTCATTTGTTTGTCTGTTTTGTTTCATTTTGTTTAACACAGGGTCTTTCATCTTATTCAGGCTGGGCTCAAATTCACAGCAATCTTCTTGCCTCAGCCTCTCAATGCTGGGATTACAGGCATGCGCCACCTCACCCAACTATACTATTACATTTTAAGAAGCCCCTCAACTCAGTCTCTTCCCTTTCTAATCGTTCCTACATCCTGACATTAGATTGATCTTTCTGAAACAAGATTTCTCATGCCTTGTCATGTATCCCCTTCCTTGAAAAATTTCAATGTTCTACACAGAACAGAGAATGAATGCCACACTCTTCACACTCCTTAGGCATTTAGGCCTCTCAAACACAGAACAACTTTCTTTTCTCATTCTTATCTTTCTCACTTGTCTCAAGACACTTACCAGTAGTACTCAACAATCTTTTTTACCACTGTTATCCTCACCACACTTACTTGCTTTCAGCCATAATGATCTTTCAAACCTGAGCATCTGGAAATGTCTTTCTCCCCTAAACTGAGCATCAAAATCTCATCAGTCATTTATACCCAAGCTCAAACATCCAATCCTCCTTGAAAACTTTCATATGTCTTCAACAGTAAGGAGTATTGTATTTATCTGAGCTCCTGTTCATGTTTGGCAATTCTCTGGAACTCTTAAAATGTTCTAACTTTATCATATTTTGTGTCTGTGCGCATTTTCTCTTTCCTTTATAGATTTTTCAGCTCCTTATGAATAGTGTACTACATATCATACACACATATTCCTCACAGCACAGGTTAAAAGGTTTTCACATAATAAAAGGAAAAATATCTGTAAATCAATTTCTCACCTTTTATACTTCTTGTATGAAAAGTACCTCAAGTCATTTTGATTTGCCACCAGGATTGAGAATATGTAATTATGTTAAATGAATACATGAATGAATGTTGACCTTGGTTATATCTTTTGAAAGGTTCCCCACAGAAGTAAAACTTTTGCAACAAGCAAATAAATGGAATAGAATAATAAAGAAAAATGTACTGCTTAAATAAAATAGTAGGCAAGAATTGACATGTTGGGGAGAGATGCTGGGAATTGAACTCAGGTTTTGTGTTTGCTAGGCAAGCACTCTACCACTGAGCTAAATCTCCAGCCTCAAGAATTGACATTTTCTTATGGAATTCCTTAGAGTATAAATAAAGCAAGAACCTACAGAAAGTATTTTATTTTTGTCTGCTGGACTGTTTATTTTACTCCAGTGTTTTAAATCTATACTTACGTATCTTGATCTATTGTTTACTATTGTGTAAAATAACTTAGAAAAAAAATTAAAAGAATTACTATCATCTAGTCTCCAATTATCTCACCTCTGGACACTTCTCATTTGGAACATTGCAATCTTGTATAGGATTCTGAATCATTTGATAAAGGACAATAAATCATTTGACACACTCTATTAGGATGCATATTTTGGGGACGTATCCGCACAGATTCTTACTCCACACTTCTACAGCACAATCTAAGAATGTATATTTTTCATATATCAAATGGTTTTTCTTTCCTCAGAAAGTCTACAGACTCACTTTGGGAAATGAGGTACTCACTGGACCTGCTGTAATTCCTGAGTGCATCGCTTGGTTCGCCGCTCTTTGTTCTCACTTAGTCTCTTACCCAAGAAAGAGCTAACTCTCTTCATCCTTTCCCCCTACTGCTCCATTCCCTTTCCCTTCACTGGGCAGCCCTAAACCAGTACATTCGTACTCATTTTTAAGCTGAATCACCACTAGGGTAAGCATGTGTATCATTTCTGTATAGCTTTTTGAGATATGCAGTACCATGTCAATATTTATAGTGACCCTGTGCAATAGTACACCAGAATTTCTTACTGTTATCTAACGTAGTGCCTATTTATCAACCTTTCCTCATACAACCTCCCCTCCACTCTCCTGTGGTGACCACCATTCTGTTTCCCCCTCCCATGAGATTAACTTTTTAAATTTCCACATATAAGATCCAGAGGTACCTGTCTTTCTGTGCCTAGCTTACTTCAATTAATGATCTCCTGTAACATCCATGTTGTCACAAATGACAGGATTTTATCCTTTCATGGCTAAGTAATAGTCCCATGTATACACTTACCACACTTTCTATATATCTCTTTTTCAAAGTGAGCACCAGTCTATTTTATTTAAATCCCAGTTCTGTAAGAGTTTAGACAAACTTACATACTCTTTCTGGCAGCCAATTTCCCTTCTGTAAAATAGCACTAATAACAGGACCATCCACTCTGATAGATGGCTGGGAGCGAATGAGACACAAGTAGTAAAGACAACACTAGCACACATGACATATGAATTAGCTAGGCTACAGTAATTTTTATGCCACAGAGAAATTATCTTAATATGTCTGTTTTTAAAATTTTAAAGAAAACTTTAGAACAGGTTATCATGCTTTTCATGTTTATATCACAGAAATTACCATCATTACTCAATTAGGGTTTATTATACAATTGAATTTAGATAATTAGATTAGAATCAAAGCCAAATGTGTACTTTGGAAAGCCCTCACTTTACTAAGTTCTGCTTAACAGGACCTAAGTGGCTTTGTCTTCACAGCTTTAGAAAAATTAGCTATTTTCCATTAATTTAACTATAGTAGGAATTTCGGCATATTAGAATAACCATCTTGTCATTAAAATTGAAAAATACAAGATAAATACGATGAATTTTGGCTTTAGTAATTGTTGAATGTGGAACAGCTTGGAAGAGCTAATCAGTCAATGTGAATGTGAACAAATTCAGCCACAAAACCCAGGTGCACGAATCTATTGGTCATTATTCACCTTGACTAGTGGAATACGTTATATTCAATTAAAATGAAATGAAAACACAACATCAGCATGATGCTAATCCAACTTTAATGTGCAATGCATATAAATTAAAATTTAGAGCTTTATATCTGATTTGTATTAGGGAAAAATATCTTATGAGTTTTTAATAGGATTACATGTATTTTCAAGAAAATACAGACTTTTATTTGTTAAAATTATTATTTAAAATTTGCTAATGAATTTAAATCATATAGAGGAATTTGTTTATTGTCCTAAGTTACCATGATCTTTTGTCATATGTGTTTCTAAATAAACTTACTTGACTATACATATCTACTGACAATGTCACATTGAGGCCACAATGTTAAGTAAAATAAATCAGACACATAAGCCTAAATACCACATGGTTTCTCATACATGAGAAGACTAAAACATAAATAGCCATAATGTAAATAGAGAGCAAAGTAAGAGATATTCAAAACTAGTGAGATCAAGAGATGGAAGGAGCGGGAGGGAGAGAAGGGAAAGAGAGAGAGAACAAGAATTAAGATGTGTTATGCACATGTTACAACTCCTCACAAGGAATGTAATCACTATGTAATGCAAACATGTATGAAAAAATAAAAGTGAAAAAAAACCCTAGAATCTCTTTCAGAAAATTTAAAAAAAGTACAGTGTTTGTACTTAAATAAGTGTGAGGGAAATACTGCATTACAATATAAAGAAAAATTCCTTCCAAAATACTATAATACTTCCAAAGTATTATTTTAGAACAATGGAATAGAAATGTTTGATTTAGCACTATTAGAAAGTGAAATTAACCAAAATGCACTAAGAAAAGCGAATTAATTTTCCCTTCTGACATTCACAAGCAACTGAGATTCACTTAAAGGGCTGATGAAAATCATATGACCACAGACAGACCTCACAGGACCCTAAAGACTGCAATCACTACTCTTCTGCCTTCACATGTTCCGACTACAGAAACCAGAGGCCCAGTTCTACCCCTTACTCCTTCCAAGATCTAGTGTTCTCTATTTCAAGTATGGTCAGTGTCATTTAGTGAGAGGGCCAGGTTTTGAGTAATGTCTCATTAGGCAATTTTATCATTGTGCATCATATTGGTGATACCCTGTTAGGGGACCACTACGATAAATGCAGTTGACTGTTTACCAAAACCTCCCTATGCAGCAAAAACTGTAGCAGTATCTGCCCAAAAGGTAATGTAATAAAAACTTTTAGAATCTATTTCAGCTCTACTTCAGCTTCTAAAAGAAAAACTTTTAGAATCTATTTCTAGGGCTCCTATATAACATCCTACAAATTAAAAATGTGCAATAAAGTGAAATGTTATGATCTAATGGCCGTAGATCAGTGGTTTATGTACTGATTTTCTATAATACAACACTACAAGATGCATTTAAAAAATCTTTAGTCTATCACAAAAATCCATCATTTATGCTAATCTTTCATTTATAATTCAGCAGTTGTCACATCCTATCTGAGGCTTTTATTCAAAGCACTGTGTCGTTGGGTTTAACATTTTCTTTTTCACTTATACACCATTTAGTTGCCCATTGGTTGGCAAAGTATATAAAAATAAGAAAATCTGGATAAATATACACACACAAAATATATTTTTCTATTCTGGCCTTCCCTCTGAAGATAAAAGGCTACACTGATAAAAATGCATGTTACTGGTAAATTCCAGGTCACTGACATTCAGATTTGGTGGGACAGTAGATGATTTCCAAATTTCTTCTTTTATGTAAGATTAAGCATAGTAGCTAGATTTTTTGTTTAGATTTTTATTAAAATTTATCCAAAATTACACAAACATACAGGCAATTACAAAAGCTTACAGACCACGATTAATTGTACCTTTTGCTTATCACAGTGAGCAATGTAAACAACCACCTACATACAGCAGTAAGTCACAACTATATAAAGTTACTATAGTACACAGTGTACATGTCACTGATTTAAGTTTGGGTTATTAGGTTCTTATTTTTAAAATAGCATTATTCCTCTGGATTCTCATTCTCCTCCCCCTTTGCCTTCTTCTTGCTCCCTTGAACCCTTTGTCTATTAGCTTATATCTAACACTTCATCTTTTTGTATCCATTGTTTACCCTTTTCTTTTGTTTGTATTTTACCTTACTAAATGAGGGATACCTTGTGGTATTCCAGCTTGAGAGATTGGTTTACTACACTCAACGTTTTATTTTCCAGGCCCATCCATTTTCCTACAAATTACTCTAGGTTGTCATTCTTTATAGTTGAATAGTATTCCATTATCTATAGATACCACATTTTGTTTATCCAGCTATCCATTGATGGGTATACGGGTTGCTTCCAGAATTTAGCTATTACAAATTGTGCTGCTATAAACATTGGTTTGCAAGTATCTCTGTAGTATGATGTCTCTAGCTCTTCAGGAAAGATACCTAGTAGGGGAATGGCTGGGTCATATGGGATTTCTACTTTCAGACTCTTGAGAAATCTCCATAATGATTTCCGCAATGGTTGTACTAGTTTGCATTCCCACCAACAGTGTAGGAGGGTTCCCTTTTCACTACAGCCACACCAGCATTTGTTTTTGTTTGACTTCATAATGATTGCTACTCTTTCTGGGGTAAGGTGGAATCTTACAGTTGTTTTAATTTGCATTTCTCTAATATCCACAGATGCTGAACATCTTTTCATATATTTATTGGCCATTTGTATTTCTTCCACTGTGAAGTATCTGTTCATTTCTCTGGCCCATTTCTTGAGTGGATTATTGATTTTAGGTAGTTTAATTTTTTTGAGTTCTTCGTGGATTGTAGATATTAGTCTTCTATCTGAGGAGTAGCTAGCAAAGATTTTTTCCCATTCTGTGGGTTTTCTCTTCACCCTCCTGACTCTTTTGCTGTACAGAAACTCTTTGGTCTAACGTAGTCCCACTTGTTGATTCTTGTTGTTATTGCCTGTGCAGCTGAGGTTCTGTTTAGGAAGTCCTTTCCTACTCCTATGTCTTCAAGTGCTTTACCTATCCTGTCTTCCACAAGGTTTAATGTTTCTGTCTTGATGTTTAGATCTTTGATCCAATTTAGTATATGGTGAAAGATATGGGTCCAATTTCATTCTTCTACAAACTGACAAGCAGTTTTCCCAACACCATTTGTTGAATAGGCTATCTCTCCTCCAATGTATGTATTTGGATCCTTTGTCAAAGATCATATATTTGAATATGTCTGGAGAAGTTTCTGTGTCCTCAATTCTGTTCCAATGATCTACGTGTCTATCTTTATTCCAGTACCAAGTCGTTTTTATTACTATTGCTTTGTAGTATAGCTTGAAGTCTGGGATTGCTATGCCACCTGCTTTGGTTTTATTGCTCAGTATTAGTAGCCAGATTTTTAAGGATGCTAGAATGCTATATTTAAATTGGCTTCACAAATTAAAAGTCACACAGACAAATACACCATGTGGTGAAAAGGAGCCAAATACACTTGCTTCATGGAGCTGTTTATATATTGAAGGAAGCATTTGGCAGAGGTTAGTGCACTTAATAATTACTCTGAATCTATGTAAGACTGAAAAAGATTTTTAGAGCTCCTCCCAGTTCTGGAAATTTTCTTGAGGGATAAAACAACAATAAACCAACATGTAACCGTTTTCCATCCCTCCATCCTCCACCCTCACACCTCTCAAAAAACCACCTTTTGTATGTTTAGGTTTGTTTATAGCACTAAACATTCTACTGGCATAGAAAGTTAATAAGAACGCAAAAGAAATATACTGAAGCTTCCTGTGCAACTTTACATTGACCTTTTCTCTCAATTAAGCAGGGAAAGTTAGCATCATACCGAAGACTAAGTAAATTAGCTGCCTAGCCGACATTAAATGACTACTCACTCAAATCTATAGCTTCCCGACTATAAAAGCACATAAAGAAGCTTATAACATAAATATGATCTTTCTACAAAGAAAAAGTTGTTTATTTCAATGAGTCATTAGAATGTATAACATACTCATATCTAAGGTTCTTGGAAAGAAATGATTTCTCTTTCTCTTCTAGTTGTTGTATCATGTCTGAAGGACCCACTGACCCTGGAGAAAGGAAACAGCCAGAGCAATTACAGTAGAGAGAAGCCTTGATATATGGCACCTGTGGATACCCCTGTTCAATTATACGACACAATTTCCTTTTTTATTTTTTTTGAGGGAGTGAATAATTTTATTTATATATTTTTTTAATTTACCAAGAACATATATTGGTACATTGTATACATGGTGATCACATTCATGACAGTTAATTTGTACCTATACGTGACACATCTTGGTTCCCCCCTTCTTCTCCAATCCTCCCTTCCACTCCCCATCTCTTCCCTATTTACTGTAGCTTCATTTACATTTTCCCCCCTTTTCCCTTTTTTTTCTTTTTCCTTTCCTTCTTTTCCCCCTCCTGCCTTTCTAATTCTTCTCTCTATTGAATATTATCTTCCTTTTATGTAATATCTATTACACCTCTTTGTCCTTATTTACACTTATGGTTTCTCATATCAGAGAAACAATTCAATATGTACTCATGTGTGTCTGATTTATTTCAATTAAGACTATGTTCTAAAGGTGCATCCATTTACCTATAATTCTTTTTTATAAAGTAGTGTATTTGCTGACAGAAAACTGCCACCAGAAATGAGGCACCATCATAATAGACATTAAAGTGTTGAGTTGGCAGATAAAAGAGATAAAGCAAAGGCAAGGAAGACCCACTTCATTCTCCAAAGCCTACTGGATGCTGACCCTTCTTATGTGGTTCTGAGGCCCCATGTTGAATACTCGTCATTTAAGGAACTGACAGCAAATTTTTAGGATGCTGGTATTTTGATCCGTCTTGCAGCTCTCAGTTAAGCACCTCAAGAAAGAGTTATGCTTGGACTAAAACTGATATATGAGAAAGCAGAGAAAGAATAAAGTATATTCCTCCCTAACGAGTTCTTCATGTTTGTGAGCTATAATCCAAATTGACTTAGAGGTGAATAATTTGACATGTCTTGTGGCTGGAAAAGTCAAATTTTCTACTCTCTTGAGTCATGGATAATGCAAACAGAGGCAGGAAGAATGGAGACCAAGAAGAATGTTTGATTGACATAAAAAGAAATTTTGTAACTTCACATTTCCAGCAAAAACTTTTAGTTAAGGTTTATTCACCAAATAGGGGAGACAGATCTCATGCTTAAAATGTAGTCGGTGGAGTGTAGAATCATGACAAGTGAATTCTATAGTTACACCAATCTCCAGCGCACCAAGCTCACCCCATAGGAAGAGGGTTTTCAAACCAGTACAACCCTGAGGTAAGGAATTTTCTACAACTCTATGGCAGATACAAAAAGGGAGTTGTTATTCGCCTCCACCTTCAGGTAAAGGAAGCTATGAGATCTGCAGAGTTAGTCAATTCTCGCAACGATACCACTGTCTTTTTCCAGCAGAATATGAAACAGTATCACCATGTTTTCCAGGTCTCCCAACGAAAGCTTTTACAGTAGTAGTCTTTCCTATTTTCCACTTCTCAGAAGTCGTCTGTCTGGGCAGAGAATGAAAGACTCACTCACTAGACCATAAATCATTATGTTCTGACTTGATAGAAAGGACTACACTTAACACAAAGACTCTGAAGAGGAGCTTGCTTTGGTACTGTGTAAGTCTATGCTGTCTCATGCTAGAGAAGATCTAAATACAGGTGATGGAGCGTGGCCATTTTTAGCAAAGGCTGTATGTGAAAAGAATATGTGCTTCAATGCTAGAGAAACACGTGGCCTACAGTGAGCACTCTGACACACTAACAGCTGTAACATTTCTAATCGAGCAACAATTTCAGTCGGCTTTCCAATTTTTTGTAGGAATGGAAAAATTCTGAAACGCCCACTGTGATTGGGCTCTCTAGGGAAAATTTCCTCGGTCTCAAGAAGAAAACAGAGGGAACGGCAGACCCTCTTCTCCTTAGGATGTGGTGCGGCCTAGGGCGGGCAGCCTGGAAACGCTGCAGGCACTGTGTTCCAGTCTGAGACAGATGCACTCACTGGCACTCACCAGACAGTGAAGCGGGGAGGGCTTGGCTGGCCCTAGATGACGCAACGCACCACAGATTCCTCCAGGCCTGCAGATATACTGACTCAGGCCCACCAGCTGCGATAACTGGTGATGCCGGCTTGAGCGGAGCTGTTCTGTGACTTACGGATCAAAGCAGCCTCACTGTCTGACAGAGGGTCGGAGGGAGAACTATGCCCAACTTCGAAACAACAAAAGCTGCTTATTACTCTCCATAAATCTAAGGATACTGATGAATAAATATGGTCTATCTTATTCTATTGTTTTCTAGTTCCTTCCTTGGATTAAAAATTTGCAAACCGGGGCTGGGGATTTAGCTCAGTGATTAGAGTGCTTGCCTTGCAAGCACAAGGCCCTGAGTTCGATTCCCAGCACCCCCCCCCAAAAAAAATTTGCAAACCAGGAAACATATTTTTATAAAAAATACATAAGCAAACACAATTTAAAGAAATATATAGATAGGTGTTATCTCAGGAGTTTCCTTCCAGCTCTAAGAATTTACAAACCTGAACAAATACAAGGGTTATTTTTTCAATAAAGGTTATTTGTTCAACAAATACAGAACAGGCAATAATAATGTGTAAGATGTTATTTTTAAAATGGATACTGCGCAGCAGACTCTACGCTAGTCACACCATTTGATCCACAAAAGATACAGATATTATAATCTCTTTTAGAAACAAAAAATTAAAGCTGAAAGAAAATAAAGGAAGCATATTCCAAACCTCAGTCTCTCTGATTAGATTACCCCTTATTTTCCCAGATAGAAAACAATTTCTTCAAGAAAGTGATTATATCCAAAAATGAAGCAAAACAACATAGATACAATCCCTGGTTGCACAAAACTGTCCAGATGATCACTACTTTTCTAATTTTCCAGTGTTATAAGACTTCATTTCAAATTTTGGAGCTTGATGTGTAACTGTTAATTCAAAACAGAATAATGGAATCAATCAAATTCAGAGCAGTCTCTTGAGTACAAACAAAACATGACAAGTTTGAAGATATAACAAAGTATCTTTCGTATAACTGGCATTAACCTCTGAAGACTTAGAAATGTGTTACAGGAAAACAGTGAGAGTGATGGCAATTATTTTGTTCTTTCTTTCAGTCAAATAAGCATGGCTCACAGGACAGTCTCAGATTACCAGACATATAGCCCTCATTAGGTTATGACTTGAGACACCATTTTTAAAAATTACTTTTAGCAAACCCCCAAATTCTGTTTTTGGGAATGCAGCACTTTTTTCTTGACACAAATGGGTATACACTTTCTGTTACAAAGTTTAAAAACAAAAGCATAACTACACATCACCACCAAAACAGTTTTAAATCGCATATTTGTTGGTTCCAAAGCAACTTAAACAATGCTCTTGGTTTCAAAACCATATTCATTCATTAATTGTTAATTCCTCTGCAAGTCTTTTCATAATAAAGTGATTTAGCAACTAATCATAATACTTTTAAATTATAATTTAAAATGATGCTGAGATTAATAGAAGCTAATTCACTATTACTGCTATGAAGTTAGCTACCCTATGATTTATGGGGGTGTGGAAAATATGTTTTAAGAGTAATATGACCACCATTATGCAATACAGTCATTCATTGTTCTTTCATGGTCAAAAATAAACCAACAGAGATTATATTTTGCTGTCAAAGTAAAAAAAAATTAATGAAAACACTTCCAAAATTTAATTATATTTAATTACAAATTTCTGGCTATTTAGTAACTAATAAAACAATCAAATGTACAGTAACACCCGTGGAGTCACAAAAGTCTGCAAATGCACATAGATGGTTAAATTTATTCAGTATGAAGTGAGCTATGGATCTTGGTTGACATTGGTAGTGTTCACCAATAACCACTTCTTTCTGTCAAGGTACAAGCAAGACTCATCCCGCCACCATTGTCTAGGTGGAGTAATGGCACTAGTTCTGGCTGGAGGGGTGGGAACAGAAAGAAAGTGTACCTCTTCTGTGACAGACTCAGAGCAGGCTGACACAGGAGGATGGCATGTAACCATGAACCAAAATAAGCCTCTTCTCCTTCAAGGTGTGGGGGTTGGGTATTTATCCCAGCCAGATGAAAGAGACGAAGATCAGAGTAAGGATGTAATTCAGAACGTCAACAGAAGTAGTAGAATGCTTGCTTTACAATTGCTGAATGACTTTTAGCATTGGTAGTTTAGTAAAATAAAAAAAAAAAAATACACATATTTTCATTCTAGGGCACAAAGTAGTGAACAATTAGTGGATTGCTTTTGCATTCATAAGCCAGTACATGAAAAGTGAAAATCCTTTGATATTTCTCCTTTTCCTTTATTTCCCAAGTTTTTATTGCCCAAAGACAGCATAAAATTTTACTTTGTCACTTATTAATTTAGTCCAAAAATAAGCATGTGATGCCATGTGGGATAGCACATCAAAAGAAAAAGAGAGAGAGAGAGAGAAAATGAATGAATTGCATTATGTGTATTATCAAAGTAGTTCTTAAATCTACAATTAACAAAATGTCAGTAAAAGCAAAAGATACACCCTGTGTGAGAAATCATAAAATGAGGTTCAAGTAATTAAACTAGGAAAATACACCAAGATGATTTCAAACTAATATATTGTGGACCTACAAAATGCACTCCAATACAAGGAGCTGCACAATAAATGCTTACTGAATATATGGCAAGAACATAATGCAAACTATTTTCTTGCCTTTTTAGA